>CAIGRL010252006.1:0-10560 GCA_903798325.1 Fraxinus xanthoxyloides
ACTCCAAGTTCAAATGTTGTCATTGTCATTTGAAGTTTTTAATCAACACAAAAGATTTTGATGTCACAGTTCCACAGAAAAGCCAGTAAATAGATATTTCAGGCAACCAATTTAATCTCACACAAAACACAGCGTAAATAAAAAAAAAACAGGAATGAAATATCAAACTGAAGACAGACTATCAACTCAGTGAAAAAACCAAATAGCAGTGATGTTAAGCAGTTTAAAAAAATATAGTGAATAAACAACAGGTTCAGTAGTATGTTTAAACAGTCAACAATCACAAGAATTCACACAGAATTAAGTAACTGAAATTAAACAGACTAATAATCAGAATTCTAACAATTTCAGGTGTTAGAATTCACCAGGATTCCGTGAGGTTCAAGACCCCGGGTCAAAGCTCAATTCTAAACAACAAGGAACACAACTCACAGGGGAAAATAAAAGGGGAGTGACAAATTCAAAGATGTAGTAATAATACGATAAGAAAATAGGAATGCATGGGGTTTAGGAATGTTTCACCACATTGGTTCGACGAATCAAGCACCAAGCAAGTTCCAGCAACCAGTAATAAACAACTCAAAGTTCATAACCCCAGCCAGGTTTACCAAGAATTAATATCTCTCACAAGAAAACACAAAACAGAGAGAATTAGTGACCAAAACGAAAAAAAAAAAGGGAAAAATTAGGGTTTCTGTAGTTCAATCGATTTTAGGGTATCATCTGGAAATTGATTCCCAGTGATAAAACCATCAATCGAAGACTCAAGAAAGCCTTACACACGCTCTGATACCACTTGTAAAGCCAGTCGCATAATGGAAGTGTAGAGAATAAGAATCACAGACCAATATCACAAACCAGGAAACGAATTCTTTATAGCATTTTGGGCTTAAAACAATTCATTGTATCCTTTTGTACAAAGCAACAACCACAAACACCCAAATCCCTAATCTAAACCCACATCGGTTACTCAATGGCACGAAGACAAACACACGGCCAAAACTGGACAGCTTCACTCCCTCGAAATCAACCACAAAGGCAACTTAATCACATAGACTAAAAGATTACAAAATCCATCTCAAGATTCACTAAGAAAAAGAGAAGAGAACATGAAAAACTCAAAGGAAACGGAACAGCCAAGAGCTTTCCAGAAACACGAGAGAGAGAATAAAAAAATCTGCCAAGAATATATGAAAGCCCAAGCTAAAAAACCAACAGATAAGCCCATTTATCAAACGGACCAGAGCAGCTCAAGTGTGGCTTCATCATTGCCCAAACTTGTTAGAAAGTAAATGACAAAATTGGCATCACATTTCAACACATTTCTTAAAGGACCTAGCAGAAATTAAAAATGAAAATTTGAAGTAGTGTTATGATCCATTCTAGTACCAGTGTATCTACTTGGGCATGGATTGAAAGGGAAATCACAGGGAAAATTAACCCACATAATTTATTTATTTTTTCTTCATAAAATCGAAATATACCTATTTACGTAAAATATACTTGATGAAAAACACCCAAGTTTACATTGTATAAATATTTGACAAACCGTAATACTAATTTAAATACTCACTCATAGTTGTCATCTATCATCCTTTAAACTTTAATTAGGTCACGGAATTATTAATTTATGTCAATTAGGTAACTAAACTTCAATATAGTTTCAAAATACCAACATCAAATTCCATCTATTATCCTTTAAATTGAAATCACTTAGTAGGCAATCATAATTTTAATTGAACTTCTATGTAATCGCTACGTGGTATCCTAGATTCAAAAAATGTGAAATGTGAGTTATGAAATTGTCTCTAAAAGTTGACATGACACTTAGCGATTACATGGAAAATCCCTTGTGCCATTGCTGTCAGTTAGGCCTTTTTCACCAATTTGAAAAATGTGTTGGAATTTGATATCGAAATTGAAGTTAGTGACCTAATTAAACTAACTGGATAAGAAATTGTTGAAGAAACAACAAGATCAAGTTCAGTAATCAAATTAGACATTAACGTTAAGTGATCTAAATGAGATATCGCTGAAAGTTAAACGACCGCACATGAAATTTACCTTCCCCGCCATTTGAGAAACTGAAATAGGGACTTTCGAAAGAAATTCCCCATGTCTCAAAGCCACGGCCAAAATGCAATCACTGTCAAAAATTCTTTCACATTAACCCTCTAGAATACTAATATCAGTCTCTGCCATCTAGAGCTCCTCAGGCAATCTGCATGTTCATTTTTTTTTTTCTTTTTCCTTTATAATTTGTCCATCTGTATATCATCATATTCCCCACATCCTTGTTGAGTAAATAGGAACACAGTGCAGTTATTCTTTTAGTGTTTGCATTATCAACAATTTATGCATACCAAAACGTCACAGTTTGAATATGCGTTTCAAATTAGTTAAATATACTGGGGAAGAGACATCCCAGCAGCTTTTCCAAAATCATCTGTACTCGCAGTATATATTTTCATAGTCATGATTTATAGCAAGAATTTGTGATATTGAAACGCATTCTTCTGAAGCAAACCAAGCAACCCACCACATCATGAGGGATATTTACAGATTACAGAAGATTGATCCCTTATTCGGATTATTCAAAACCAACAGTAAAGAAACAATCTCTCAGCAAAGCAAAACAGTTTCTCTATCTAAATTGTCCTTGTGTCTAATCCACTTTCCTCGTCCTGCATAATCTCATTTGGTGGAAAATCTCTGGCCTCTAATCGATTGACTGAGTTCTGTAACTGTGATTCTTCTGCAACTTTTATGGCTTTGCCACAAGGCACATAGCTGCTTGCAAAGAAAGTGAAATATATCAAGTTGATGGCTCCTAGAGCAGCAATAATGTAATAGTAGTAATCGAGCCTGTTCTTGTTAAGATCATGTCCACCAAGCCATGGTGATTTTCTGTTTCGTCCAGTTACAGAGTGTATTACATTGACAATGAGGGCACTTAGGTAGCTTGCAATTGACAGGCTGATAAAAAAGATTGAACCCGCGACACTTCTCATGCTTTCTGGCATTTGTAATGTAACAAATTCCATGATGGCAACAGCAGAAAAGGCTTCTGTAAGGCCGGCTAGGATAAACTGAGGAATGAGGAGGAGAACATGAACTGGGGAAGTGAAAGAACCTTGCTTTATGGCTAGTTCTCGGCGCCTCTTTTCAACAACTCCAGCTACCAACATGCAGAGGATTGACATAACAATCCCGATTGCAATCCTGTGCTGCAGCTTTAACCTCGAACGCCTTTTCAATATTTTCTTAGCACTGGGGATGTATATGCCTTCATAAATGTATATCCAGATAGAGAGTGCAATCATCGATGTTATGGACAACCAAGCAGGTGGAATTTTGAAATGATTCCCAACTGATATGTTCATCTGAATTGCTTGCAGGACTCCAAAGGTACTTTGCTGGTCCATGACTAGGAAACAACCAATGCCCGAAAACCATACTGGTATAATCCCAACCAAACACTTCAATTGTTGTACTTGTTGTACACTGCACAATTTCCAACTATTTGTAGGCATACCTTGTGCATCCAATTCCCCTGGATCAGTTATCACAGCAGCCTTGTCAAGGCAGTTAAACCTCTTCAGTTTTGCCGGGTTAGCTATTTCTGCTTCCTGTTCTTGCACAGGGTCATAGAAAGAGTGCTGATTATCACCTGATCCAAGTTTTATCTTTCGTTTCCTAAAAGAAGCTGCAACTACCTTTGCCATGTCTATAAAAACACTTCCCTGAGTCTTCTTGTATATGTAAGTATGCTGACCAATCAAGAAAATCGTGATTGAAATGGCAAGACAGGCTGTTGGGATAGCGAAACCTATCAGCCAGCTGATATTCGTCTGAATGTAGACAACCCCGGTTAGGGCTATCACGAGGGCTACTGTGAATAACAAATACCACCAATTGAAGAAGCTTTCAAGCTGGGCTCTTCCTTTCTCAGTTGTTGTATCAAATTGATCAGCCCCAAAGGCAATGTTGCATGGCCTAATGCAACCTGCTCCAACTGCAATCATTCCGAGAGCGGTAAATAGGAAACCAAGCTGCAATTTGTGGGGCTCTGTGCATGGAGATTGCTCATTGCATTCTTGAGGCCTTAGTTGAGGTACACTTGCTGTTAAGGTCATACCAACCATGCCCTGACATTGCAATGGAAACTCCTATAATAATACTGTAAAAACTTTACATCACCCACATATCATACAACATTGACAGGTTTTGTCTAAGTGGTACTAGGAGGTGTAACGGACTATGGACTGCCTACAAAGTGATCCATGACCACCCTTCTATCTTGTTTATTATATTGTTAACTTGATCACAATATTACATACCAAACATACACTATATATGCTATGTAAATCTAGATATATGGATTTATAGATCCATTGGTCGTATATGATCAATATAAATATTAAAGAGAGGAAATCTAATTCATCTAAAAGATAAAGAAATTTAATCTGTTTAAGCGAAAATTATCTTTTATCTACATATTTCATGGTATCCACGAATGCTACTCATGTATTAATCACTCATTTCTATTTATTTATACTTTAAATCGATTATAAATAACTCCCAACTATGTTAAATGATGTTACCAAAAGCGAGCAAATGGTGCCAATGAGGAGAGTGAGAAATCTTCCGAGACACGCATCGGAGATTATGGCACCGGCTATTGACGTGAGATTAGAACTACCAGACCATATCGTAACCACATTAACAAGAAGTATGCCATTCAAGTTGTATTTCGTACGCAGATACACTGTAATGTTTGCCACCAGGCTCATCGACGCCAGTTTCTCAAACGATTCATTTCCTGAAAAAATAAAAAAACACAAACAATTTAGTTCGAGACATAATATATTCGTAGTTTTGTCTTCTTGATGCTTGAGTTGAGTTATATAGCATTGGATTTACCAAGAATGTACTTTATGGCTCTCCATCCACCTGCAGGTTTCTTGCGTTTAGATTCGAGATCAAGAGGGCCTTGTACACCAGTAGAGTGAGAATGGCTTTCAATCTCCATCTCTATCCCTCTCTCTCTAACTCTTTAAATTATTTCTTTCACTTATAATCAAATATATAGAAACTGCAAGATTTGTTAAAAATACTTATTACTCGGACAAGTTAGGAAAGGTCAAGATGTGAACGAAAAATCTGCTCCATAATCGTTATTATATATAATTAATGGTTCTGATTATTTCACGAGTTTTTTACACAAATCTTTGCTAGCTATGAATATCACATTTTCCCATAATTAGTAATGCATCAAATACAAATCTTGCATTTCATGGTCGATACATTTATTTATTTAAATTTTTTGACATAATCCCGAATTTTTCCATCATAATTTTGCAATTTAATGGTGTAAACAAATGAGATTTGTAACCTTTATTTACATTTCCATCTCATTAAAATGAAACCTCCTTGGGGGTGGTCGAATTGGTAAAGCAGGTGAACGGGGAGATCGAAAGTCACGAGTTCGAATCCCTGTCAACACCTCCTCTGTCAAGTCTGTCGCACCGAGCTTGCTTAGTGCAGTTTATCTCTTATGTATGGTTTGCAGGCTACTGCACATGAAACGAGGTTTACTCAGTGCACACTCACGGATAGCGGCTGCGAGTTCCTACGTCAAAAAAAAAAAAAATTTGAATGTTGGAGATGTATTTAATAATTTTGCAAAAAAGAAAAAAAAAGGTAATCTTCATGCAACGTACTTATAATGTAACTTCTTAGAATATTTACTCTATAAAATTCTTAGATTTTCTAACAATTTTTTTTTTCAAAACATTTTATGACATGTTTTAAACAGGACGCTCTAAAATAAAATACTCGTACACAAATGTCCAAATATATCATTTATTTTATAAAGCTATATAGTTGGGATAATACATTTGATAAAAAATTTTAATAGGGATAAAAGTGCTACAAAATATAAAGGTTGAGGACCCAGATTGTAATTTAACATAAATACTAAAGAGAGTGGATCCCATCCCATCATGGCATGTCTACTTACAAGATATTCAATTGGGATCCAACGAGTAATGATATTCACGTGTTAAAAATCAATCTCGATGATGATATTTGTATCATCATATTATTGGTTCAATTAAATACAAAAAATTATGACTCATTTTATAAGATATATGACATGTGACACTTAGACTAATGTTCAGCGCCATTAATGTTTGATAGTATTAATCGGATGAATAATACTATTTAACAATACTAGTATGGCAATATTAATTTAGTGTCAAATGAATGATACGATTAAATGAATTACATAATTTAACTTTTAATTAAATCTATCATATAATATCACATAAACTATATAAAATAAGTCATGTTACTCAAGTGACCATCGTGGTCACCCTTTATGACATATAGAATGACTATACTAATCGTTCACCGTGAATAACATTACTTATAAAATAAGAATAATGCTATTTAATTTCATTTGTGCTAATATGATATTAAATGATAAGTTAAATAAAAAATGAAATTAAATGACTTATTTAATTTAATTTATCTGGTGCATGTCATAATCACCTCAATAGAATTAATCATTCTTTTCAGAACAAAATATCAAAGCGAAAATTCCAATAGTTGAAAGCCACGTGTATTCATCTATCATTTTCAATTGTTAAGAGTGAAAAGAAAAAAAAAGAATATTCAATTGGGATCGGACGAGTAATGATATTAAGCACGTGTCAAAAATCAAGCTCATGATATATCAAATTATAGGTTCAATTAAATAAAGAAAATTATGTCCCCGTTTGGCCCCCATTTTTTTCTTTTCATTATATTACATTAATTTTTTCTCTTTTTTCATTTCAACCACACATTCATAAAAAAAAAAAATATTACACACAAATCTAAAAATTTTCATAACTTTTTTACCACTCACTTTCCCATCAATCAATATTCCAAATATTTTCAACATCTCAAAATGGGGGCCAGATAGTGGCTATGACTCATCTAATAAGATATATGATATGCGACACTTAGACTAATGTTCATCGCCATTAATGTTAGATAGTATTAATCGAATGAGTAATACTATTTAACGATTCTAGTATGGCGATATTAATTTTGATGACACTAAGTGTCACTAAATGAAAGATACAATTAAATGAATTACATGATTTTACTTTTAATTAAATATATCAAATAATAGCACATAAACTGCGTGCTAGATAAAATAAGAGTCATGTTACTCAAGTAAATGACCATCGTGGTCATCCTTTATGACATATAGAATGAATATATTAATCGTTCAATGTGAATAATATTACTTATAAAATAAGAATAATGTTATTTAATTTTAATTGTGCCAATATGATATTAAATGATAAATTAAATAAAAAGTGAAAATAAATGAATTGTTTAATTTAATCTAGCTGGTACATGTTATAATAACCTCAATAGCATTAATCATTCTATTCAGAACAAAATATCAAAGCGAAACTTCCAATAATTGAAAGCCGCGTGTATTCATCTCTCATTTTCAGTTGTTAAGAGTGAAGAAAAAGTATAGTCCTCTTCCCACTCTCTACTCCTACTACAAATACACTGAAGAATCCATCCGTCCGAGCCAAATCATTCTTTGCAACCTCTACAGCAGTAGATAAATTAATTATTAGTGAGGAAAAAAGAAGAAATGGGTGTTTTGGATCATCTCTCCAACATGTTTGATCCCTCCTCTGGAGGTTCCAAGCTCAAGAAACGCAGACAATTGCAGGTCTGTTCTCTTTCTCTCTGTATAATGTGTGTATATTCACAAGACGCGATCCGGCCCAGCTAAAAAAGTTGTTTTTTTCTAGCTTGCTTCAGCAATCTTGGCCAAATAAGTAACTTTTAAGCTGTATTTGTTTGTTTGTCACTGCAGCTCGAAAGTAATTAATTTTCTTGTTTTTTAAATATTTATGATGGGCTGCAGACAGTGGAGATAAAAGTGAAAATAGATTGTGAAGGATGTGAGAGGAAGGTGCGAAGGGCAGTTGAAGGTATGAAAGGGGTTAGCTCAGTGGAGATTGAACCTAAGCAAAACAAGCTTACAGTGGTTGGTTATGTCGAGCCTGAAAAAGTGGTGGCTCGAGTGATTCATCGGACTGGGAAGAAGGCCGAGCTTTGGCCCTATGTCCCGTATGATGTGGTTGACCATCCTTATGCACCCGGCGTCTACGATAAGAAGGCCCCGGCTGGATACGTGCGCTATACTGAGGACGCTCAAATCTCGCATCTTGCACGGGCAAGCTCGACTGAAGTTCGTTACACCACTGCTTTTAGCGATGAAAATCCTAGTGCCTGTGTGGTTATGTGATATTCTTAATATATTATGTTTTAATTTGTGGATTGTTTGCAAATTTAAGTTATTTTCCTTTTGTCGAATCATTTGCTGAGGATTGGTGTGTTTATTTGGACTCTATTAGTTGTTTGATTGGATGTAAAAATGGTTGGATTTCTTTCTATAATGGAAATGGCTGTCTATTATGTATATGCCAAATTCACGATTGGAAATGATTATGATAAGGAATGTGTGATTGACAAAACCAATTGCTTTTTTGAAAGGTTTTAGGGTTGTGATATCATTTCTTTCCAGAATATAAAGGTTGTCTGGCTGAGTGGAAACTTTAAGGTTGGATAGCATTGTCTAGGACAAACCCGGCCTGACCCTGGGAAATGAAACCCATAACTTTTTTCGTGGTAAATTCTGAATTTACATACTGTGTAAAAGTTAAATGATAAGAACCAAAAATAAGTGTAATGTAATAGGCAAGTTAGAACAGAGCTCAGTACAGCAGAGGATAGGCATCAAAGAGAGCTGCTTTTATTCCTTTGTCTTGTGGTAAGATAACTAAATTAAGGATGGAGAAAACAAATAAATGAATGAAATAGGCGAATATCAGGTACCCATCAAGTAGTCGAGACAGCCTCCGTCTTGGCTTCTTTATCGTCTCCAGTAGCAGAAGATGCATCTGGTGTGGGCGATTTAGGAGTACCACTTTTTGTTGCATCTTTAGAAGGTGAAACGGGCTTGTCTCCAGTGGGAGCCGAAGAATCTTTGAGAGTAGCATCTGTTCCATCCTTCGCACCCTTCCCTTCGTTTAGTCCTTTTGGCATTCCAACCTTCTCATCCTTCCCATCCTTCGGTTCCTTCCCGTCCTTCGCATCTTTGCCATCTTTCTGAGGTTCGGGTGGGGGTGGTAACATATGAGGTGGAGGTGTCTGCTTCAACTTCTGAAGCATTTGACGCATTCTCGTGAGATCAGTGGGTTTCCCTGGCTTTGGCCCCTGAATAAACACAACAGAAGGTTTCTTTCCCTCTTCTTTTTTCCCTCTTCTCTTCTCAAAATTGGGAACTTCACGAGGAATGATCTCCGCTATTGCTTTCCAATATTGCTGGTCAGCTTCCTTGTGGAACTTATTTTGGTTTTTAAGGTAAAGCTTCACAAAACAAATATACAGTTAATGAAAGTTAGTTTAAACTTTAAATAGAGGAAATGAAGTTGGATGTTCAATTTTACTCTCTCTTTCTCCCTATTCTGAGCCTTGTTGGTCTCACAATTCTCTTTTCTTTTTTCATAGAACTTCTGCTTGTACTCCTCAGCTTCAGCTATAATCTGATTCCTCATCTCTTTCTCTTTCTTCTCTTTCTCCTCAAGATAAATGGCATTTTGACTACACCAACAAAAATGAAAGAAGTGCCAAGATAAAAATTAAAATGTCATCATAAAATCAGACATATCAAACACCGTTTAGTGATAATCAGTCCATTTTGTGATCCAAACCAAATCAATTTCCATTCAAATTCATCCAAGAAAAGCAAATACACATTGTCGATTACACATAACGAATATCTAAATGCTTACCGACGCCATTGACGAAAGGCATCTCCTTCCTCGCGCATCTCGCTGGGGTCAGGGAGCAACGGCCCATCAGGAGAGGGATCTGTGACAAGTCCTTCAATTTCAGCTACAGTATCATATGGCTTCCCATTCCCATTCTCACCAATGCCATTCGCATCCAAAGGCGAGGGAGAGTACTCTAGATTCACGGAACCACCGGAGCCATATCCTTCCGATGACTGCATGTTATTGTTAGTGCTTTTCATGGGATCCCCAGAAAATTCATCCATAGCCGTAGGGGCTGGTTGCGGTGGAGCTCCATCATGGCCAGTTTCCTCAAAATCATAGCGCTGAGAAGGGTCGTAATTGTCGTCATAGGGACTTGCATTTGGTTGGATCTCCTTGCCGTTATGTGTTCCTGCGTAGCCCTCATCAAATGCGTCCATCTTGACAGTTCCTTCTCTCTGTGTATGTGTGAATGTGCATGTATGTATGTGTGTGTGATTTTGATGAGATCAAATTTGGAGAAGAAATCGGTGGATAATAGGTGATGTCATCCGTGTTTCGATTTGATCTGTTTTTGATTGAAGACAATGAGAGAGATGCATAAACGTTCAGATTTTGAGACTGAACTATCGGTCAAGATTTTGAATGAGAATTTTGAGGTTGAAAAATAGTTGTAACTTTCTATCTTTTAAAATATACT
>CAIGRL010252024.1:0-12424 GCA_903798325.1 Fraxinus xanthoxyloides
TTTACTCTTGGCAGCTTCCTCTTTTGCAAGTGACCAAGCTTCCTCAGTCTTCTGTCGATTTTCTTTAATTTTCTCTTTTCTTGTTTGGTATAGCTTTTGTAGATTTTCAGCCTATTGATAGTGAATAAAACTCAGTACAAGAAATTTTATAAAGAACTTTTCTGGATACACAAGTAGTAGTTGAATAACGTGAAAAAAAAATGCTATAAGTGAAGTATAACATACACCACTGCAGTTATTCAATATAAGAAGCTTATCACCATCATTTCAATTGTACGAAAGGTTGACAAATGCAGCACTGCCAACTTTGTGAAGATAAATAAGAAAAAGAAAACATCAATGGACTTATAGCATGCTTCATTTTCAAAGAATACAAAGGGCAATTAAGTCTGTATAATATTTAGGGAAAATTGCAGCTACGGTATCAAACATTTCATTTAGTAGTATATTTTGTCTAAACCTTTCATGCCACCATGGTACCAAACATTTTAAAAATTTGCACATGGAGTCATTCATTTGACCGTTAGTTGACTCCAAAAAATAATTATGAATATATTTAAAAATGGTAATTTTACTATTTATAGTATAAAATTAAATAAATGAAACTGAAAGAAAAGAAAATGGTTGTCTCCTTCACACCCCATCCACCCCCACCCTACCCTAAAATGGGAAAACACATCCCCGCTACCCACTTGGCACTTGCCATCGCCGACACCACCATGCAAAGCCGTCCAAATCATTGTCACCCAAGAATTCGAAGTCTCTTTCTCAATTTAATATTTAATATTTCATTCTCTCTCTTTACTGTCAATTTGGAAAAATGTATAGTAATAACCATCATCAACTTCATCTTAAATCAAATCTGCAAACTACCATCAGTGCAGAGAAATATTAACAGACAATCGGATGCAGCATACATATAGCATTAGTTTTCTCCCCACCAGCCCGTTTCTCCTTTGCCAATAATTTTCCCCTATTTTCTCTATTTCAACAGTTCCCTCACAGGCAAGAAATATGTCCAATTTTACATAAAGAAAGAGGGACTATTGATAGGGATATTTAAGCTAAGCTTTGATTTCCATTAGAAGAACCTCGTTACAGAATCAGAATACAAAAGGTCTGGGAAAATACCTGACTTTTAAGCTTTTCAATTTCTTCAATGAGGAACTTCTCCGATTGCAACAAGTTATTCTCTACATTCATAGAATTGGAAGTGGTAGATATTAATTGCGAGGAGTCCTCCAGTAAGAAAACTGGAGATCGAGAAGATAGCTGATGTCCTGAAGGATAAATTTGGGGAACCATGTGGTCCCCAGTAGTTTTCTTAAAGACTTCAGGACACGAAACCTGTCCCCATCTGGGTAACCCATTCCCCAAAGAAATGGGATTGCTCAAATTACTCTTCTCATAGCATTGGCTACACTCATCAGAGTAGTTTTTTGCTGATGTTATTGGACCCAGCGCTTCTTTCACGTTATAGTATGCCTTCTCAGACATAAATAATGGTCTTGGGCTGTTTGTTTCAAACTTGAAATGACTATCTGGATCTGAAGCTTTTCGAAGCTGATTAAAGCATTGGTTACAGACTCGATACAGCTTGTTCTTATTTGGTGCAAGAGATGCATTCATAGATTTTTTGTTGCTGCATGCTCGACAGAGTAAAAGACCACAATTGTAACAGTTATGCTTTTTCCTTGTGAAACCAAAAGCCATGCTGCATCCTTTGCAAGCCGACTGGTCAGTACTAGATACTGATTTGTGTAAGCAAATTGCAGCTGTAGAACTTGATCCACATATAATATGTTCTACCTGTCTTCCTCGCAAGGCCTCGACTAGAGTTGGCGAATTTCGATCTTTGATATCACCCAATCCTAACTGTCCGTGTTCACCTTTTCCCCAAGTATAAACGTTTCCCCTAGATGTTAATGCAGCAATATGATAAGATCCTGACGAGATTTCTCTGACAAACTCGTCAGAAAATTTCCCTTGTACAGCTACTATTGACTTGTCCCTGGATTGAGGATTTCCTTGTTGGCCATATGCTGCACTTCCCATTGTATAAACTTTACCGGTGTTGGTTAATCCTACTGTAAGAGTCCGGCCACAAGCTACTTGAACAAAATCATGATCCACTAATTCTGCTATACAAGTTGGTTGGAGTTTTCTCTCTTGGTCAATGTGACCAAGCCTTCCTTTATCAGCATCTCCCCATGTAAACAATTTTCCAAATGGATTAGTAAATTTTGTATGATCAACCATGATTTCCACTATGGCAGCAGTGTGCCATGATCCACATGCCACAGTCTTTACCCGTAGTCCCTTGAGTGATTCAACTTCCTTAGGATGAGACACACTTTGAATATTTCCATGGCCAAGGACTCCAAATGTCCCATCTCCGTATGTAAATAATTTCCCAGATGTGGACACAATTGCTGTATGCCATTCTCCACAAGCAACATGTGATACAGTTACACCATCTAGAGAAGCATAAAATCTATGAGGCAGCCAAAGACTTCTCTTATTATGTTCATCTGCTAGATCAGTACTATAATTGCCTCCCCATGTGTACAACTCACCTGAAGATGTTATAGCACATGTTTGATACTCGCCACAAGCAACAGAGTCGACATGGATGCCAACAAGGGAGTCAACAATCTTGGGGCAGGTAATATCAATATCAACTTTATGTCCAAGTCTTCCCCTCCTTCCTTCACCCCAGCAAAATACTTCACCCTGTTTGGTTACTAATGCAGCATGCTTCCTTCCTAGAGATATGGAACAGAGATCAAACATCATGGTCGATTCAAGAACTTTTGGCAATAAAGAATCCAATTCCATTCCACCACCTTCCAAATACCCTTTACCTGCTCCCTCCCCCCAGATTAAGACGTCCCTCAAGATATTATTTCCGGATTCAGATGACTTAAGAGGATGTGTTGAAAACAGACGACGCATTTTTGTACTGGCACAAATTGCTTGCTCATTTGGATCTTCTTGCTGAAGAAATGGAGAACTTGGGGCTAAGAAATCCGTGGTATTGTGAATGCTTGATAGACTTGATTCTGAATAAAAACTATCGGACGAGCATGATAAACCATCCGAAGTACAACTAGCTGAAAATGCCTGCGGTGGACTCCCAGACAAACCGTATACCTTTAAATTCAATAAAGATATTTTAAATTGCAGAAGAAATAGAGTAAATAATGTTTTCCAACTAAAGGGAGTCAGAGGAAAAAAATGTACAAATGTTATGGAAAAGAAAATGAAATCATCGAGAAATATAATGGAATGCAGAGAAATTTCAAATCTAAACTTTACATGCAATGAAGTTAACAGGTGATTTATTTGAATGCATACCATACTATTCTCTTAAGTGCTTTCTGATAAAACTTTGTTAAATTTTATAAATTTTCAATTGGTCAAACTTCAATTTTAATCACAAATTTCATGGGACCTACAATTTTTATCAACTTTTCAACCAAACATTTCATCAATTTTTATCAAAATTTGCTAAAACTTTTGCCAAAAACTTTGTCACACAACCCCTAAGTTTTCTGAAGAATTGTAGGGGAAAAAAGACAGTTTTTCTTCTTCCTATAGGTCAGTGGGAAGCAAAAATTTTCTAAGACTAGGTCAGGTCTATAGAAAGATGCCCCTCAATATAATTTTCAACAGGAAAAGTATGTCGAGAATACTCTCTTAAAAAGTACTTCATGCCACTGTCAAAATCAAAATGTCATTTTCGTATACTATCTGAAAATATCTTCAGCTATCAATTTTAACTTCTTTGTCATTTACTTCTATTACTAATCGAACGTTGCCAAAACTTTTAAGAAATATTTCTCAATATACTCAGCCATGTCTCTATGGGAAACCCTCATTTATACTCGAGCACTCTCTAGAAATTAAGTTTATTCTGCTCAACTAGTGAAGCCGTTCTTTTATACACTATAGTTTCATGAATATGCTAACAGGAATTGATAATATCATCAACAAAAATAGAATGCATGGTAGAAACCTGAGTAGATCTAATTTTCTCCTCCAAAAGTCCTAAGATCTGTTTCCTTCTCATAAAACTAGCTGGACTGTTTATACAACTTTGTGCCCCTCTTCGTTTCTTCAAATTACTCAAAAATCCACTACAATATCTACTGGATGTTACAGCTCTCAAACCCAAAAACCAAGTCTCAGCCTGCTCTTTGTCCTTGAATATCTACATTAAGATAAAAGAGATGAATGAAAAAATTTCTATATTGAAGAAAATATTTAATTACACAGGGATAACACTTCTTTTTCTGATTACCAGATCAAGGGAGCATTCACCATTTGCATAGACAAGTGAAAGGCGCTGACTTTCCCTCTCTGGTTGAAGTTGTTTCTGTAAAAAAGTAGCATTTGGATATAAAATACATAAACATAGCATCACATAACAAACGATTTCGTTAACTTACAGTGGTTTGGCCATGTACAATATTTGTAACTGAGCTTAATCGCAGCTGTCTTTCCTCCTGACCAGTATACCAAATCAAGAATTTCTCATCCTGAAAAACAAGAATTGCAATTCAGGTGTGCTGACCATTGCATATTTAGAAATTAGAGAATTGCAGATAGTAGTTGTTAGAACACTGAAAGGTGAGAAAATTAGAGATTATCTGCATACACTAGTGGTCATGTTGTGGAAATATTTCTTGATTCCATTCTATTTATAATACATTACTCCACATTTTTTTTTGATAATCGAGGATGTTCGGATCAGCTTGCGTGCATCTCGACTAATTCCACAAGACATTGAAGTTTACAACCGGGTACTCACCTCAGTGGCTGTGAGATGACTCGAAATGGTTACAATTAGGGAGCAAACTCAACGTCTGACCAATTGAGCAACCCCTCAGATTTATATTACCCCACATTTACAAAAACTTAACAAGAATGCGTTCCATAAATGTATACTCCCCTATAATTTTTGTCCATTAAATCACCGACTATAATGCAAGTTTCCAGTTTTACAGACACATAAAAAATCTATATGATTTCTCCTTTCGTCACAATTATCTAGCAAAATACTTTCTAGTAAATGATTTAAGTTTCCTTTCCATGTCAGCTCAAAAAGGAACCACATTATTTCCTTGATTCAAATTTTAGCAATATTAGTTTGTACAGTTACCACAATTTTCTTCAAATTTTACAGAACTAAACTACAGAAATCTGTTAACTCTAATTTGGTCGTGGAAACACCTTATTGGAGTAAGACCTAACCCGGTCTTCCATTTCTCCTCTAGCAAGATCACAATGATTTGTCGTCCATCGTGGGAAAGTTATTTGTACTTTACCTTATACTTAACAAATTTTCAGAGTTCCAGGATTTAAGAAAGTGTTGAGAAATTGGGACAACAATTAATCCTAGACATATGAAGTTGAAAATACAAATGAAGATATCAGTTTGTGTCACTTAGAGAATATGAAAATAGTAAGCTGATGAAGAATTCAATAATCTAACAGAAATAAAAGATGGAAAATTACTGAAACAGTGGCAAAGGCACTAAAATTTAGCATTCCAAACTCAATTAACCATTCTTCTACACCTGGAAAAATGGATAGACCATAAGCTTATACATAGTTCTATTGGAGGGGAAAAAAGGACAATGCTTCAAACATAATTATAAGGTCATATTGTTTGAGAGCATCACTATACATTTCTTTGAATGCATACCATGGATAATCTGAATGGACAAAATTTGGGCTTCCCTCTTCTGCCATATTTTAAAAGATGAGCACCCTTCTTTAGCGCAACAATTGCCTGTGCAAGGCAGTGGACAATGTAAGAAATACGCATTTTCTAATAATAAAAAGTGTAAAGTAATACTAGTCCAAGCAGTAAATAGTAGAAAGGATCATTTTGAATCAATTTGGTAGATTGAACCATGAATATATGAATCCAAACAGAACTTAGGATATGATACTCCGTAATTTCAATCAATATAACATATGTAATTTGGTTGTTCAAATTGTGAATATGAAAAACTTAATAAACTTAAATGATCTTTTGTCAGCTTAGCAATTGAGATAAGTACTAACCTCGCAGACAAAAATGTTATGTAAATCGAAAAAATAAAGGGGGAAAAGATAAAAACTAAAAGAAAGCCGGAAAATCTGTTATCAGAAAAGCTATGCAGAATTAAATTTCACACAAAATCCTGGTCAGATCGAATTTATTAACAAGAGCCCACATATCAATTTTAAGATTTTCAGTTAAAAATACTTGGATTATGGTTATGTTAGAATTTCTTGATGCTGACTTTTTTTTTTGTTTTTTTTGTTTTTTAAGAAAAAAGGACTTATCTGAACTTATGTTTTTTACAAATTCCATGACAACATTACAGAATAATATCCCTCTAAATCTTCGTGTATCCTGCTATAACTTTAAAAAAGACACAAAGAATACAATAATCTCAACCAATTAAGAAAGAAATATACACAGAATTAAATTTTAATTTAACATTAGAACTGTTGCAAAATTTTCCTAGTAACTATAACATCAGAAAGAATTATAAGCACATCTGACTCGGACCCCAAGTTGGGATTTTTTTTTTTCCTCTGTTCATTTTGAGAAAAGAAATTGTTCTCCCCTCAGTACAAGTAATTCCACTCAACTGAAATTCTCCATGAAATTCGACCCATGCCAATGAAAAACTCATGATATTTTTTACACTAACAATCATACTAAAAGAAGTTGAATTTTGTACATGGGTTAAAAGTTAAACCTGTTCAACTGCTCTATCAGAGCCAGAGGGGATTAATGCCAAGAATTCTTCACCCATTTTCCAGAGATTATCAGGCAAGTACACGAACACGATGTATACAAGAAGAGGAGAGAGAGAGAGAGGTTTGGTTCCCTTATGAGGAACTTTCAGAACAGAAGAGAATGTACGAAAACAAAGAATAGAATTTCAAAGCTTACGAGTTACAGTACAGCAAAGAGAGAGAGAGAGAGAGAGAAGAAATAGAATAGAAAATTGATTGATGTTCTTTCCTTTCTCTCTTTTCTTTTCTTGTTAGGGATTCTGCATTCTTCCATCATCACTTCACCAGTGTAGGATTGGCTTCCAGGATCGTGCTGAGAGAGATTTGCGCGAGTTACATAAACACAATCGCACGTGTTCTGTTCAGCATAATACACTCATGTACTTTAATATAGGAAATGTAATCACAATCTCGCATGATTATTATGTCATTTTCAACTGGAGTTGGATGTTTCTTTTTGTTCCTTTTCATACTAACAACCCGTTTGAGACCCATTTTACTGTAACGATGCATTTTAAATTAGTAAATTGAAGAAAAATTTGTAATTAAAAAAAATTAAATTTGCGTGTGAAGTTATTTATTGAAAATTGTATAATAAAAAAAAGAAGAGAGAAAAAAAAGTATTTTGAAAATAATAAGGATTAAAGAAGAGCCAAGTCCCTGTTTGGCAACCTTTTTTCTAAAGAATAAGTTTTTTAATAGTAATTTCAAAAAATATGTGTTTAAAAAGTAGAAATAAATTTAAATTTACGTGACAAAATATTTTATTTTGAAGATGAGTAATTGAAATAAGTACGAGTAAAAAAAATTGAAAAAATTATTATCAAATAGGGTTAGATTGAAATTACATATGTATAATTAAAATGGGAGTTGTTCAATTCGGCTGAGTTCAACTCAATTCAATTAATTTAATATTAAAATTAAATCGAATCGAATCGAGTCAATAAATATTTGCCTGTGATAATCAAATAAATTAATTATTAGTTGTAATTTTAAGGATAAAAACACAAAATAATTCCTTAAAAGTTTTTGTTTATTTCTTTTAAAGTTCGAACGTACGGAGGTCAAATGATTTATTCTACCTTTCTTTTTGTGTGGGGCCTAAGTTGCTAATGAAAAGGGGACATTGGTTACTTACAAAGTGAGACTGGGGCAGTAACTAATGAGAAGGGATGTTAAGATTCTAACCCGTAAAGTAATTTAATTTTTTTTTTTGGAAGAATTGCAATTTTGGTCTTCGACTTATTATCTCGATAGAAAATTAGTCATAACTTTCACAACGGAACAAATTGGTTTCCAACATAATTATAGCTGCACAATCAATTTTCAATAATATTAATCTAAATATCTGTTAAAACGACGTCAAGTAGACAACTATGTCCAAATTTACGAAGATATTTTTTGTTTCTTAACTTTGACTTGTGTCCATACATTTGATACGATACACTGACCATTTGTCATAGTTTTTACTTTTTGTTTTTACTTCTTTAGAAGAGTTTTTGGAGAAAAGCACCTTAATTTGTTTGAAATTAAGTTTTAAAAGTACTTCTGATATGTATTTCATATTGCAAAAGTAATTTTACAGGAAGTCACATTGATTCAACTTCTTCCAAAAGGTTTTCTAATTAAAATAAGCATTTTCATAAAATTAATCAAACGAATTCAAAAGTTACTATGGGTCTCAAAAGCTACTTCTAGATTTCCAAAAGTTATGCCAAATGAACCCATAATTGATTAAGGGCCACATAAATTTCCAAGTTTTGGGACTTGTGAAACTTTTAATGAAATATTTTTGAGACCAATGACAGAATTTTTCCTCTTTCTTTAGGCCTGTAATTAGAGTATGTTGGGCAAGTTGATGTGAACATAGTTGCACAAAATTTAGGACAATAACAAATGTTGAAAAATATGTTAGCTATCATGATGAAGTTCTAATTATGAATTATATGAGATGATATAGATAAGTTCGTGTGTAAAAGGATTTTTAATATTTTCTGATCAAAAAATAAATTATTTTGAATCGTTTGTCGTTTTGTAAATGAAACGTTTTTTATAACACTTTACGACATACCTTATCCACACATTTCCAATTCCGAACACATAACATGTATCAGTCTTTTGCTCAATCTAGTCGTGTGACGTGAAAGTAATGGACTAATGACTTAATTAACAACTAATCTCCTTAATAATTCAACACAAAATCACAAAGTTAAGTTGGCTATTAAACAACAACTAACTTCCATAGCTCTACCACGTTTGTAGGACCCTTAACTATCAGCCAAAGCTAAATTGTGGGCCCCCAAATTATTTGGTGCTTAAAATATAATACTCATTTTCTCTACAGGGATGCTATATGACCAGAAGAGAACCCAACAGAATCTAGACATAACACTCACACACACATGGGTCTCGCAATTTTTTTTCTTTTTTAATACACGATGAGGCACATTGTTTCTTCCTCTTCCGATCAATTTGTGTGTGGTTTCCTTCCTGTACAATGGGAATAAGCCTTTTCTTTACTTATTTATAATTTCGTAAAATTCCCTTGCCTAAGGTCCAAAAGTTTTTTCTTGATAAGCAAACGTGTAAACGTTAATTATTTATTTAATGGAAAGTGAAAGGACCTTCAACAGAAAAAGCTCATTTTCATACTTTTTCATAGTTGTGGAGGTTAAGTTATTATACTTTGCCATATGTAAAAAAGGTAAATATTAATGCCTTCAAATTATTTTATGAGTAAAAAACTAATTCATGTAAATTTATTTTTTATGTAAAATTTAATATATGTCTAAATTCATAGACTTGGATATATTACATGATTGGTCGAATTTTTACTTGTGCACATTATCCAATTAGAATAAACTAATTGTACTCACTTGACGTACATACACTTCATGTATTGTCAAGATATGGTCATTGATTATTTAAAGTTTTGTTAAAAATCAATGACTTGTCACCCCACAATAATGTCAATAAAAATGTACATGTAATATGATGTATCATAAACTATAAATTTTGTTTTGTGCACATCATTTAAACAACCCATTTGAAGATCGAAAATCAAGTTGGTAGCGAAAATTTGTTGTCCTTTTAATTTTCTCATTAAGGATTTGTACAAAGAACTCCTCCGTGTTACACTATTTAAATTGCAACTCTTGAGTTGACAGGACTCATAATTGATGGATCATTATAGAAATACGTTTAAGAAAAATGAGGCCCGACTATCTTTTCAACTTGTTTTTAATTGTTAATTTTCTAGAAAACAAAAACATTAAAAAAGACATTCCTACTTGTACATTAAACTTTACATAATGTGTTACATAATGCAACATTATCATTTGTCAGTTTAAAACAAAATCAACTTTTTTATTCAATATTTTCCTTCCACATCATTTTATATAATCCCTTATGTACTTTTTTATGTACAAGTAGCATAATCCTTGAAAAAATGGTCTTGTGCCAATAAAAATAATTAGGAATCGAATCGAGAACCGACCATGTTCAGGATAGTTCTTGGTTTTTGAACTTAAATCGTAGATACCCGATTCTGGAGCTGAATTTGTCATTTTCCATAAATTATTATTATTTTTGTCATCTAGACCCAATGACCTGACCCAACAAGTAGCAAGTTTGAAAGATTTAACAATTAACAAATTTGCAATGTCCAAATAGTAATAATCCATCATATTTATTTATCTGAATAATTATCTCATATCACTCTCGTTCATAACCACTCTTGATCGTACTTTACACGTTGTAACCCAACAAACCAGTCTTTCGGCATTGTATGTAAACCACAGCTAAAATTTGTTGTTGTTAGGTTAGATATTAGATATTATTTGGTAACGTATTTGTAGTGGATCAAGAATATGTTCAAATATGTATTTAGCTACATATTTTATTTATTCTATTTTTACTAGATATTTAAAAGATAATTTATATAATCGACTCACAATTTTTAAATAAAGTTTTACGGATAAAATTGAAGTTGAAATGACGATTGAAATTCGAGTTTGATTCCAATAATTACACCAAGCCTACCAGTCTCTCTAAGCTCATCATGACAACCGAGATATGTAGTGCCCTTAGTTGCACTTGAACCACGTTCCTTTTCTCAATGATGTTTTGCTTTGACTTATTTCATAAGAAATTTACTTTGCATGATTGGGGCTATTCATTTATTTCCACTTGATTTCTTAAAGCAAGAGCTGTACATGCACATGCGCACCTCTTCTTGTATTCAAAATCCAAGGCAACTTCTCTTCATATTGTATTCATATCCATAGAAAATGTGCCCTATATGTCTACTAAACAAAACATAAGTACATGGACTTTATGGAACTCACTTAAATATTGAAGACATTGCGGGCTACCCCTATAGCTTCTTGTAGTGACAATAACTAGGCATGGTATTAATTGTACAAACTATACACTAGCATGTGCAATGCATATAATATTTTCTTATCGAGCATTGAGCAAGAAATGTCACACTACTCATTAATCTTTAGTACTTAGGTTGAGCTAAACATATAATTTTATAGAATAGGCATGAGAATTGGAACAAACTGCGAAAAAGTTTGATATTTTAATTATATTCTCTCTTAAATTAATAGAATTGATCAATGGGTAAAAGCAAAATAAAATTGGGACATATCAAGATGGTTGAGATCGAAAATTTGTCAGTATATCCAACATCAACTTCGAGTAGATTATAAGTGATTCGATACGTTGTTTGGTGAATCTTCTACTTCATTTTCTTCTCCTTTAATCTCTTATTTTGTCAAGTAGTGGAATGTCTACCCTTTTTGGCTACACATTTGCCATTGGGAGACAAATTGCATAGGACATTTGATTGTCTGATTGTTGTTATATATTAATACAATAAATATAATATGTGAAAGAAATGATTAATTTAGATAAAGTGTTCAATTGGTGAAAAGTGTGGAATTTGTGTGAGAGGTCGGGGGTTCGAGTCACACCTCACGCATTATATTAAAAAGCTTTTGATTGGGGCCTTGGGGCGGGCTCTGGGCTTTCTTTATTCTAATAATAATTATATTTTTTTAATCATTTTTTAAATTATTTAATAGGTCAACTAGCTAGTAAAATATAATCGTTTTTAACTGTCAAATATTAACAACTCATTACCATTAGCCATTAAAATTGCAACTAATACTTGATCATGGTGGAAAAAGTTACATCAGTTTTCTGCCTATATAAACACGCATCCGTGCATTAGAAAATTACTACAAATATGAAATTGTATCTTCCTATTCAAAAAAAATATTACACTCAATTTATATATTTTCTGGAGTACATTTAAGAGTTCTGAAAATCATCTCATTTCTGAAATTGCTGATAAGCCTACTCATAAGGATATATCAGATTTAGCTAATTGAGAACATAAGGATTATATTGCAGAAACTTTATTCTGAATTGCTTGAAGTTGTATTTATATGATGTTTACTGGTCATGTAAATCTGCTAAAGAATTATGGAACTCATTAGAAAAGAAATATGTCATTGAAAATGCTAGAACTTTGTTGTGGGAAAATTTCTAGATTTTAAAATGAATGACATCAAAACTGTTGAAGAATTACAGATTATAATTTACGAAATTATTG
>CAIGRL010252026.1:0-12245 GCA_903798325.1 Fraxinus xanthoxyloides
AATATAAACCATTACCGTCACCACCATTATTGTTACCATGTCACCACCAACGACACCCACCACCAACTAATCCCCTAAAAGGGTTTTTTTTTAGATTAGATCTTAAAAAAGGGCCACATGTAATTTGTTTTTAAAATTACCATCACCATCTCATTGTCACCATTATCATCGCCACTCCATCACCACTATCAGATCTAAAAGAACTAGAGTCGTGCCTTTAGGGAAGGAGACTTATCATCGAAACACACCTTGTAGTGCTGGAACATGCAGCCAGTTATAGAGTTGCTGACCGTAACTCTCATAGACTCCCAACTATTCGGTACTGATGCCAATAAGATTCGAGCACATACCTCATCATCAAATTTAATATCAACTTATTGAAGGTTTTATGTTGGAGCACATTCGGCGATCTTCAAATTAAATGATTTTGTCATGTAGCTTATTACACATGGATTACTTCTCATATATATCGGACAATACCTTCATCGAATCTATCGTGGTTTTCTTCGTTGCCACATTGTGACCAAAGTTTTTCAAATGGTGTTAATCGGATGACACCCAACACCTGACGACCAAGGAGTTTCCACTCATCGTCCTTCATTCCTTCCGATTTCACATTCAGAAGGGGCTNACCTCATCATCAAATTTAATATCAACTTATTGAAGGTTTTATGTTGGAGCACATTCGGCGATCTTCAAATTAAATGATTTTGTCATGTAGCTTATTACACATGGATTACTTCTCATATATATCGGACAATACCTTCATCGAATCTATCGTGGTTTTCTTCGTTGCCACATTGTGACCAAAGTTTTTCAAATGGTGTTAATCGGATGACACCCAACACCTGACGACCAAGGAGTTTCCACTCATCGTCCTTCATTCCTTCCGATTTCACATTCAGAAGGGGCTGATCCATTTTATTTTTATTTTTTTTGGTACAAATAATCATCAATCTATATTCTCTAGAACGCAAAATCCATACAATCAAACTTAATTGATTTTCCTTCTTCGCCATAATTGCTCTCAACCAAAACTAAAAACTCTGATAGCAATTGTTGAGAATTAGAAGTCATAATTCTATTCCACTAAGAGCAATCAATTAACAAAAAGAAATAAAGAGATACGATATTTATAGAGTAATGTGAACTATGTTCTCTTTTGCCATTGTAATCACAATGATACAAGTTTACAAGAGAAAGTCACACACCCATCTTCTCTAACATCTTTTATTATGATAATTTAAAAGTCTAATACGGCTCTCCATTTATAAGAAAAATTAGGTAAAATAAAAATTAGCAATGAATCAAATTCTTAAGACAAAATTTACAAGGACAAAAATTCCTAAACTATCATTAATGAAATTTTGATTCGGGGGCTACACCAGAGGGGACTTCTTGTCCCCCTTAGGGATGGCAAAAAAAATAAAAAACAACCATCGACATACTCGATACTCGCAAGGCCCCGCCCCGAACGGGGCGAGGATTACCAGATTAATCGGGTATTTGGGTTGGGTGCGGATAACTAGTAACATGCCGCGCCACGTTTAAAATTTCATTTTTTAAAAAAAAAATTCAAAATTTTAAATGAAAATTTTTACGAAATTTCATTAGTTCTATTAGAAAAAGACAACTAAAATTATCTAAAAAATATGACAAACAATAAATGCTTTAGTTTACCAAATATATTTGACTAATTTAATTTTTTAAAATATATAAAAAAAAATTTAAAACTATATTATTATCTCACCATAAAGGTCAGATTACATATCGACTCAGCGAAGTCATAATACTAAGGCTTCACAACTTGCCATTATTATCATATAGATCCATTCCCCTCAATTGAACTACAATCATATTACATGTACATCATATTTGATATCACTGTTTACATTGTGCCATGTGGCAACACATCATTCTTCAGTTTAGAAAAAAAAAATTGTTTTTCCATCCAAATTTTTTTGAACAAAGGATGTCAAAAGGATGTAAACCATAAAATGTACACTTAACATTATTATTTCAATTAAGCAAGCCCTCAATGCTTTGAGGAAGTGTTTAAAATGATTTAAGTTATAAATAAATATAAAAGAATAATGGAGAGGTAAATTTTTAAATATGTCAATAAAAAGAGATTTGAATGTTTATAAACATGAATCAAACATAAACAAAGGGATTTGAGTTTTTATAAACATGAATCAAGCATAGGCTATACTTGTAATGAAACTTAATTATAAGTTTCTTTAAGTTTGGCCAAATGTGCACCAAGTGAGTGTTAATTTGTTTTACTTTGAAAGTCGTGTACTCATCAAAATTATTCATGTATCTATTAGAAATTGAGAACTATAAGGTAAGGCTGTAGTGGTAACTTCGTTGAATATTATTTTAATTTAGTTTTGATGAATTTGAACCATCTACTTAATTGATTATGGAAGTTTGAAGACTTGTTCACGAGAGGATTATCATAGTATATTCAATTGATTGAAACCAATTTATGAGAAATGAAAAATCAAGACGACGAAATTTCCAAGAACTATTAGACCCAAACCCAAGTTCCATACTTCGGACGAAATTCCTTTTTAGAGTAACAAGATTCACGATTTAAAAGTTAAGGGATGAACTAGCAATATGAGAACCCTTTTTTTTTTTTCACATAATGTAGAGTTTGGTTTGGGAACCATTCAAGTCTTTTACCCCATCACAATATGTTGAAACCATTTTCTGAAGGTGATTTATCATAATAATTCAAACAGATGAACAGATTTTAGTAGATGATAGCTTACGACTGACTGTTCAAATGGCATAATTTTGAAGTAAAGCTAATTAATTACCTAGTTGGTTAGAAAAATCATTAACAGTTGATTTCCAATTGATTTTGATTTAGCATTCTTTCACAGCCCTTCACCTGATCTTTGCAGGACCCTCCTGAGCTCGTCAGCCATTCCTTGGAGAAGAACAGGTTTTCGAATAAGGCCATTCATGCCGGCTTGTAAGCATTTTTCCAATATATGCTCCTCTGCACTCGCTGACATGGCCATGATTAACGGCCAATTACGGCTGCAAAACTTGCGGATTCTTAAAGCAACTTCAAACCCGTCCATTTCTGGCATCTGAAGATCCAAAATGACAACCTGGAAAGCAGTGGCAGAAGGCCCCAGAGCGCTAAGGCACTCGAAACCAGATGAAACGGTAGTTACTTGGCAGCCTAGTTTCTCCAGCAGCTTTTTACTAACCATTCTATTTATATCATCATCAGCAGCTAATATTACTCTAAGTCCCCTCAGCTTCGAGTTTGAGATCTGTTGCTCGGAATTCACAAGTTCAAACACGTGTCTTCTAAAAGAAGACTGTTTCTGGAATCTGAGAGTAAAACTCATACTATGCACGCGTCCCTCTGAATTTGAGGACATCCAAATATTACCTTGCATCATCTGCAGAAATTTTTGCACCAAAACACGATTAGGTTAAACGATAGTAGCAATGAAGTTCGCAAACTCAACTTGCATGGAAATTTCGAAAAATGGAATAGCAACATGATAAACTAGAAATCAACGTGGATAACATTGAGATACTTCAATACAGATAAGTACTATACATTTATACAATGATAAACTAGAAATCAACAGGGATAAGTTATTTTGAAGATTAGATTCCCTGCTCCTGCAGCCAAAGGCTTGTACAGTTCAATCATACAAGAAGGATGTTAAGGCTCGTATACTTCAATTTTGGTCACATGAGATATTGTAATGGTTTTCAAGTGTGTGAAACCTAATTGATAGCAACAATATACACCGATTATATAACTATACCAGGAGACAAGGTTTAAAAAGTGCCGGGTTATTTGCTAATCAGTTACGATCTTAAACACTGACCTAATTGTTACTTAGAGATGTTTAGTGTTTATTAAGTAGAACAGCCAAACACAATTTCTCACCAAACATTGACTGTACCAGTGTCCTACAGATCTATACAAGTCCAGACACGATTCCTATCCTCCAGTAGTTATTTGGACTATAAAATTTATGCTCTCACAACCTCTCCCTTCCAGGGCAAAGAATAAGGAAACTTAATGTGGTATAGCATGAAGTGAGCTAAACCATGTGAAAGGCCATAAGGGGAGGCTTGTTGAAAATGTGGATAATTGGTATTTTGATCTTGCAAATTTGAATTGTATATGAAGTTATCTTATATCAATGTGCTTGCTTTCGTAATGAGTTGTTGGATCTCTGGATAAGGCAAGTTTTCTTTTGGATTCTAGGCCAAGACAAGTGCTCTTTTCTTGTCTTTGAATTTCTCAATTGTGGGATTGTGAGCTCAACCCATACACATTTAGGGTTTACTGGCATGTATATGCCATCTCTTTGTTTAATGTTTTACATTTTAAATTCCTAATGCAAATCAATCACTTCTAGATAAGAGAATAAATCAAATCTCAGAAAATCCTTCACAATAAATTCTAATTCCTTTCCCTTAAAAAAGTATCCAAAGTGTAAACTTGGTAAGATCTCCAATACAAAGATTTCTACGTCTTCTATACTACTAGCACATGTACAGCCACAACAAATTTAAATTCATCATAATTCCCTCGTTAATCTCCTTTGACATAAATGTGTATACGTGTTTCTTAATTTGTTCTAATCTTCAAAGAAACTCAAAGCCAGTATCAAACTAATATCCACGTTCACTTCATATTTTCCGCCTTCAATTATGTTTTTCCCTTTCAGCCTGTTAGACTTCAAAAGCAGGGAAAAAGAAAAGAAACAGGTAATAAGCAGAAATTTGGAGGCGTCGGGTTTGTGGCAGATGTAATATATCTAGTGATTCAAGTGATGGCACATAGGAGACCAAACTCAATACCACCATTTTGTCAATCCTATTCTTGAGAACTGCCCTTCTAAAGCTACCAGTATCCCAAGTTAACGTTGCTTTAGCCTAATCACCCAAGGATTTTGAAGCACTAAGATTCGAACAAAATAAACATTAGAACTTCCCTCGTAATTTAAGATATAAGGACTCTTCCATGTCAATGCCAAAAACAATATAACATCAACCTGGTAAACCAAGAATAACTAAGATCCTGAGTTTTAAACAGTGACATTGGGCTCATGACACATTATTTTGGCATTAAGAGAAGCTTATGGATAATAGAATCCCTCTTGTGCAAGCGAAGTTCAAGATTTGATAGCAAAGCTACTATGCATCCCCAGAACTGGACATTATCAAAACTTGCAAAGGAAATAAAAGCAAATCTGCAGGACTTGTAAAATGTGACCATTCCTCACATCCACCCATAACATGCACAGCTAAATATGTAATTAAATCACGTTTTTGTCAATGATTTAGTTAAGAGACGTACTAAAGAAGCTCATTTTTACACAAGCACTAAAAAAGACATTCCGCAGGATTTTAAAAAAGCAACCAATCATCACACCATTCACATGCCAAGCTTGATTAAAGTGACCAGATCTTATGTTCATCAAAGGTTAGATAACAAATTTTCTCAATGTGCTCGTTTTTACACGGGGGATGAAAAAAGAATTTAAAAGATAACATATAAGCGCATTTAGCAATGAATCTAGTTTCCATGATCAAAGTCAGCTTATTAAAACAAGATAACACTTTGTCAGAGATTGTGACAAGTAGAAAATATTACAATAGTAACTCACATGAAAACGAGATGCCCACGTCCTTAATATGCTTCTGAAAGCATAATCTGTTTTCACAAGCCTAGAAATTCTTTCAGATGTATTAAATTAAGGTTATTCAATTGCAGGCCTGTTGGAGAATAAAGTTGAACTTGGCAGAATAGAAAATAGAGTTCATGTACTGTCTTAAATTTTAGAAGATCTTTTAAGGAGCACACGAGGTTTAAAGTACTGTCTAAGGTGCTTGACGAATCTTGAAAACTCTAAATTAATGAAGCAGGAAGGGTAAGAAGTTGCAGGTTGATTCTTATGCTGCACTAGAACCATCCTAGAATACTCAAAAAAAACTCTGGCCCTTGCCATTTATATACAAAACAAAAGATGCTACCAAGATTATTAGAAAACCATATGGTCCACATTCCTTTTTACCCTTTCCTCCAAAAATCTCCTCACATGTGTGTTCAAGTGTCTTCCACCGATCACCTTCACTCCCTTGTAGTGATTTAACCCTTGGCACACTCTTATCTTTCACCTATCACCCACACTCCCTAGTAAGAACGATGTAACTCTTGGCACAATCATCAAGAACTAACGGAAAAATGTATGGTTTTAGGACAAAACTGACAAGTTTTTCCCATCAACCCACAAAAAATTGAAAGAAAATTTTTATTTTCAACTCTATACCATATTAATAGAGTTTATGACTTAACTCATATTTCCCTATGTGCAAATGAAGCTTTAATTTGTTTCAGATTGCATTCATGTATCAAACTTATCAACAAAAATATAGCAAAAAGCATCAACGACCAATAATGGCATGCAGTAAAGAAACTCAACTAAAATTAGCATCCAGGAAAGTAGAAGACATAAACTAAGTAGGATGGCAAGTAGAATTCTGTGCATTTAATATTAAAACTATCTGGAGTTCCGGTGAAAACGGCTCACCCAGTAGCACTAATTCAAATTTTAGGAGTAATTGTTCAACAGTTGTTAACAAAAAGTGAACTAATTAAACCCCAAGTAATAGAAATTGATGAAGGCAAAAATTCAGAATCCTCACCTGCACAAGCTTTTTGCACATGCTGAAGCTCAGTCCCTGTTTTATTTCTTTGTAGTTTTTCCTCCTGCCAGCTAAATAATTTGTAGATGTCAAGCTTTCCAATCGAAAACCTTCGACGTTAACTTCAATTTCAAATTTCATGCTCACATACTCATCAGTAGTGCTTGGTATTTTTGCTTCCCACAAATTGTCATTCCTGCCCTCAGTTCCACCATCCTCAACAGCCCGGAATATGACTGACCCTTTTCCATCACTGACATTCAATAAATGCCCAACCATATGCAGCAATACCTGAAATGTCCTCCTCTCATCACCTATGACCTCATTAGGCAAAGAGTTAGGAAGATCTGTGGAGAAACCAAAGCCTTTGTAAACACACAAGCACTTAACAAGACACGAAGCTTCTCTGATCATAGAATGCAGCCGAAAGGGTCTCATCTCTAATGGAAATCTAACATCATCTTTGGCAGATATCTCCATTGCATCATTTACTAAAGTTGAGAGAACATTACTAGTTTTAAGCACTGTGTCGACAATGATCCCCAGTTCAGATCTCTTATTCTCGTCTTGAAATATGGCTAGTAAGCCTGATATTGAATGAAGTGGGCGCTTCATCCCATTGCTCATCACTCTTTGAAAAGCATCCCTTGCCTGGTTTGCCATCATTGCATTCATTTTAGCTTGCTGCAAAACCCGATTTTGCTCTTCCAGTTTTTCCCTCATTGACTGAGACTCCTCAAGAACTGCAGCATGGGACAGAGCAACAGCCACCTGATCAGCAACCACTTCTACTATCTGCATTTCATCGTTGCTCCAAACTCTATCGTTTGCGCTTGGAAGAATCAAAACTAATATGGCATAACGAGTATCAACAAACTCCGGTGTCCCACCTTTGAAATTAGAAGCACGAAGCATCGGCATCCTAATTGCTGCAATAGCACCCGTCTCAGTACTCCCACCACAGCTTGCAGCTCCCAAAACCGATTCTTGTCTCAAAAATCTCACTCTTTCGTTTTTTATAATCTCCAACACGTCCAAGTCATTTATGGAAATTGAACTCATTGGCATCCTATGATGCTCTCTCGAAGTTGCACTCAACTGATAGGTCAAGTCCATCTCCATTCCATTCTCATTCAGCATCCAAACTGCACAATTCTGCAAATCCAAGGTTTTGGAAAGCTCAACAAGAGTCGTGTATAGTATTGTGTCCTTATCAAGCGACTTCCTAATCTCTTGGGTAAGCATCCGGACATGCATGCTCGCCTCTGTCTGTTTCTTCATCATCCCAACCTCTTGATCAAGTTCCAACACATTTTGCCTCAAGAAGAGTTCCCTAACTTTTATTTTGAGAAGAAGAGGGAACAGAGTCAGGAGGGTAATTGCCGTTGCAAAAGAGACAAGGGCAGTCAAAATTTTTGCTACCGTAAGCGCCATCATCAATTGGAAAGAATGAGGACCATAGTATGTCCAGCCATTGAGCAGGTGAGTCAACCCACAGAGGACTATAAATGCAACAAATTGGAGAAGCACCCATTTGAATGGAACATTCGAGCAGCTAAGAAAGTAAAGCAACTCGATTGGAATCGAAAAATAGGCAATTGCAATAAAAAAATCACTCACTTTCTGGCAATCAAGAATATGATGGAGACTCCAAAATCCATCGTCATCACAATTGCAGTTGGAGAATTCAATATCGACTGCAAATGCTGAGACAATAATCAAGGCAATAGACAATTGTAGAACTACAAGCTTTAACATTGCAGACACGGAGACTACTTTTTTCTCAATCCATCAATGTATCAAATTCAATTTACAAAACCTCAATCAATTGAAATTAAACCCCAAACCCCAGGTTTGGATGTGATTTTCTCTTCAAACAACCATCTGTTGATGACATAAAATAACAAAATAATACCCAAACCATTCTACCATAGTTCTAGATCTAGTAAACCTTCATTCCTCAAGATCCCAGCTTCCCAGTTGACCAACTACTCATATATACTTTCATCAAAAATATCTTTCCTTCCCTAATGATTTTTTATATCTTCCTCCATATTCTTAATAAATACCTGCGCAAAAGGCAAAGTAAAAACTTTAATTTTCAAATCACAAGAAAAATAATAGAACAGATTACAACAAAATTCAAGACTCACTTGCTCTAATCTAGATGCAGAAAGAGCTAAATTCTCGATGAAGGGATAAAAGATTCATGAACCAAAGAACCATCTCCTGTTTTTCTATGTTCTTTTAATTTTCTATATTCGAAAAAGACTATCTTAAACTTTCTTGCTGCACCCAACTTCCGAAAATATTGACAATAATCAATCACTTCCACCAAGTTGACAAATTGCATTAAAAAATGGAACGCAAAGATTAACCCTTCTAATCTCAATACACTTAATTACACCAATCAAAACAGCATCATACAACAAGATTAGACGCTTTTCCAATTATAAAAATTGCTACCAACCCACTTGCAGAAAACACCAAAAAACGTTAAGTCAACTACAAAAATCACTGACTGAATGAAAACAATAACAGAAAATTCCAATGAGAAGAAGCCCAGAAAACTACAGTTGCATTTCAGATTTTATACAGAAATAGAGTAGATATGCATATAGAAAGTTGGGAAATTGACGATGCTGCTATAGAGTTACAGGCTACAAAAATGGCGATTCTTGGGTGGGTTGCGGGTTTGAAGATGCTGGGGTCGGAGGTGGGGCCTACTAAACATTAAATGAAGAGAACTTGGACATTTTGGTTCCGTCACTATTATTCATGCTTCTCCTTCTTAAAAGTGAGTTTTTAGATTTTTATTATGCTCAACAATTAATTTTAATAAATATTTTATGGATCAATAATTTTTAACCATATAATTCATCATTTTTTATCACAATTTATAGAATTTGTGATTTTAAAGTTGTGAATGTTGAGTTTATTAATTTCTTATGTGGGCTACATATGTAGTTAATTGTGTATAAGGATGGAGAACAATACATAAATCCTACATATTAAAATCATATTTAAAAATAAACTAACTTGTTAAATTATTTCAAAATTCAATTGTTAATTCCAATTAAATATATATAATATATACTTAATTATCACTATCTCACCTCACCCGGTCACCCCCACCCACACCCACCAAAAATTTCTAAAAACTCTAATTTGAAGCCCGCCCCGTCCCGTCCCGTCATGTCCCCATATAATGTGGTACTACTGGTACAGGGGGAGAAGCATACGGTCCGGTACTATTCTCCTACGGCGACTACTCCGACCTCAACGATCGTTCCCTCAACTGCTCCGATCCCAGCGACTATTCCGGTTACCCTTCCATCGTCGCTTTATTCCGATAATTGTTCTGATTCCGACAATTGTTCCACTCCGGCAATATTCAGACGACAATTACACCAAACTTTTTTTGTATAGTTAACATGATTTTTGACATTTTGATTGTTACACGTGACTAGTAACATAAAATGTGACCTATAAAATTTTCAGATATTACAAACTAAAAATCACACCCTCAATCCATGGATCCACATATCCCACCCCTACCTTGCAAAAAATTCTCAAAAATTAGAAATATCAAGTCATTAACGTGTCATCCATGACTACTTATGACCAAATTTGTGATTAGTGTGACTGTCTGTGACTAAGTCAATCTTAATTGTGACGATATACGATCAAGTCATAATCAATCACAATTAACATAGAATTGATCACAACGAGTCATGATCGGTCACAATTAACACATAATTTGTCACAATCGGTCACAATTAACACAAAATTGGTCACAACTAGTCACAATAAACACATAATTGGTCACAAAGGGTCACCACAAATAAATCTGTACATACCGTAGACCAGCATTACAATCCACCATCAACATCACCTCTAATACATCACCACTATCTCCTTCAACTCAAATTCATGACAATGAATTCCGAATGATTTTTAACTAAAACTCTTCTCTTCTCTGCACCACCACTATTACCTTCAACTAAAATCCACGAGCATAGATATTACTTTCACCTCAAATCCACAACAACAATCATCACCATCAACGCTTCCACCAACACATTCAAACCGCACCACCAACATCGTCGCACCATAACCACCACAACCAAATGTAGATCGACACAACTGCAGATTCACAACACCCACAAATCTAATTTGTGAGTCAAGGATAATACATTTAATTTTAAGTATAACCAAACAAGCCCTCAGCACAAAACACCACCAGTCCCACACACACTTTTCCTCGACACCCGACGTTCCCCATTTTCCTCTCTACAATGGCGGCTTCTCCCAATTTCAAATTGTAATCTTGAAAAGAAGGGTTTTAAATAATTTTCTCATAAGGTTATCTTAAAGTTGAGCTCAATTAAAGTCACTAATAAAGAATTAAATTGTTGAGCTCGTGGCATCTAAATAAAGTGTTGGCCGAATTACATGTGTAGAGATTAAATCCATTAGGGTTGTATTTGACGATGAACCAAATATATATGAAAACGATAAATAGGGTTATGGTTCTCAATTCATATGCAACTTCTCGTTTTTTGTATCATATTATCAACACAAGAATACAAGATCAAGAAACCCACAATCAAGAATCTAGATTAAAAAAACAAGAATCAAGAAGAAGGATTATGGAGTAAAAAGGCAAAATCAATATCAAGAACCAAAAGAGCCAATAATCAAGATTCAATATCCAGAATCAAGATCCATTATTAAAAAATTATCCCCCAAGAATTAAGGGCGTGTTCGATCGTACTTAAAATTCAATTAAAATTGAAAATATAGTCGTTATTGGGTCACACTCCTCTAATAAAAGTCAACAATAACGGCTAGTTTTTCAATTTTAATCTTTACCGAACACGCCATAAGGTATGTTCCGCATTATTAATTTTTTTGATGATTTGACATGTTGACATGGAAGATCTTGGCAATTAAGTAATTAGGTTTTCTAGTTTTATAAAGTTTAAAGTTTCATATAGTTTCAACTTTCAACGGTGAATCCTATAAAATATGTGATTATAGTTAATTCTTGACTATGACTTTAAATTTAATTTTTATTCAAATTTTAAGCTGAACCAAACATTGAATATCTAAAGTCTTGTCTTGTCTTGTCTAAGGTCTTCTTCTATTTTAGGGGAAAAAAATTTGTAACGTCTATAAAATCAATGAGTACCAATGTACCATGTGGTCCTGTAATAGAATGGACAATTTTATGTTGTAGTGCTAATATTAAATCTACTTATTTTATATAAATGAAGGGTTTCAAAATAATATTTAAATAAATGAAAGATTCATGGTTGAGCACGTGCTTGCATGTTAGATAAAGAGGAATTTAGTTGTGGGCAGTGGATTAATAAATTTGAAAATTGATGGAGACTAAGCTTGACATCGCAAACTAGACCGTAAAGGAAGTACCCTACGGCAGTTGGCACTCTAATTGATTACTCGGTCTCGTTGCCCTGACTAGGACATAATTCTTAGGGTCCGTTTGATTGCATCATGGAAAATAGGATGGAAAGAAA
>CAIGRL010252152.1:0-10831 GCA_903798325.1 Fraxinus xanthoxyloides
GTTGGTCCTAGAGTTCACAAAGAATACAAATAAAGCAATAAATCGTGAGAAAATAAAAGAACACAATGATTTTTCGCTCAAAGGGTTCGGATGTTCAGTTTTAGACCTACTCACCCATTGAGCATCCACACAAAGGGATTACGCTCTAGAATATACACAAGGTTATACATCAAGTGCTATAACTGCCTTACCACTCGGAAATTATATAGAAATCACTCAGATTTACAAAACAGCAGAAAGAGAGATGAACCCTAACACATAGAGAGAACATCTCAAAAGCACTAAACAGTTACTTCAAAAATGAAGCTTCGAGAATGACTTAAGGCATGGAGATCAGGAGCCATTCATCAAAGGTGCAGATCTGGCCAAGTGTAGGGCTAGATCATAAGGCCAAGAAAAGTTATAGAGGCGTGTAAGGTGCAAGCACGATTTGACAACCAAGTAATAACATTTGGGCCGAAGATCCGGTTCCAGCACTGGCCCAACACCAACAATTGGGCCAAGAATTTGAGGCAGCCCAATCACGTAACATAAAGAAGGATATGGCCTAATATTCTAAATATAGCATCAAGTTTGGAATGATATTTGTGACGGAAGCATACATCCTAAAAGATCAAAGAAAATTATATAAGCTTCTATGGTCAAGAAAATTTAGTACCCTTACCCTAATTATTTATCGAGAATGATAACTGAATAACGCAAATTTCTTAAAATTTAACATAAACTTACTGAGCTCTCAGTGCATCTTTCTAAAATTTCTTCAAAGTTTTCCTTTGTTCGATAATTTCCGCGTTGGTCAAAACATAAATTGCTAATCGATGATGTTAGCATAGAACCAAGATTTAGGAAATGTGCAACTAAATTGAGCGAATACTCTTTCTGATTCAGCATCCGCAATTCTGCTTGCACATATCAATTTTCTTCTGATAATTTAAGGTGTGTACAAATTATTGCTAAAATCTTCATCTTTTATAACTTCACCCATTTATCTAGCTTAGAAGAGAGGAAAATAACCTCATGATCGATAAATTGTTTGATTACGTCTCTCCTACTAAGTGCTAACTATTACTTCAGAAAAAAAATGTTTGCACGAAGTTGATATCATAGTTGGAAGTTTCGCGTTCGACTCTTTAAAGGAGAGGAGAATAATGTCAAGAATCATTTAAACATCAGGGTATGCCTATTCTTGGGTCTAATCTTTGGTGATAAAGGATTTTCGTCCCCCGATTGTGAAGAATAAGATCATTCTCTAATTCAAGAGAAAAATGGTCTTGCTTGGAAGAAGTTTTCCTCCCCCGATTTTGATTTACTTCAATCCTTCAACCATCGCAAGCATTTTGCATTATGCAAAATGGGAACGTTCACTAATTGGATATTGTTAAAGGGGTCTATGACAATATTCTAACAAGTATATATTGTTATTGGTTAACATAATCCAGATTTGACCATATTTTTTAAATACATATGACTAATGTTTCTTTTGCAACGTTCCTTCGCTGTGGGCACAATTTTAATTTATAATATAATTATTACCTTCGAATTGCCCATATTAATTGTCTAGTAGCAAGGTAAATTCAAACTTTTTCTAGGAACAAGAATCAGTAAATCACGTGTTTATTTCGAAAAGGACAAAAATAATAATTTATTTGGACAGGTAATAACTGTCTTAACCACGGGAAAATTTGACATGTCTTTCTTTTACCATCTCTAGAAGCTAGGAATTGCCACTTTTGACTCGTACTGTTGCATCAAATACTGAAGACTGCACTTTTTCCAATTACAGTGGGGAAGATGATGAATAAAAATTAATTATAGTGCTTATATTTCACTGTTATAACTTATTAGCGATGGCTTAAAAGACTTCCATAGATTATTTTTTTCTTTTATATATTTCGTATCTAGTGAAGACATGCAATAAAAGAATAACATCAGCACCATAGTGAATTTACAAACTTAATAAAATCAATAATTAAATAATTTATCGAATGAGAATAATTGGTGTGTATTATACGTAAAATATATAAAATGCAATTTGGAAAATTGTGTAACGAATTGATGGTGAAAGAATAAAAAGAAAAGAAAAATAAATTTCATTCTCCATTCTGTATTTGTATGCATGCGTGATGTATGTATGTATGTATGTATGTATGAACATAAGATGTAAGCGTGATGAACTAATTATGCGTGTAGTTAACATATTCTATAAATATATGAATACAGAGACAGACATACTCATTCTTTGATGATGTAGATCCGCATTAATAGCAACACATATTCCTATGGAACTTAATCTTGAATCCACAACTTTTATTCACTTTTTATCACAAATTTTATAGAATTCATCAGCTTTTATCAACTTTTAGCAATATCACACAATCTTTTATATATGCGCATTCATGCGAATTTTTACTAAAATGAAGAAAAATTTGCAATATTCTTAGACTATACGAAATATTTAGCTCGAACTCGTTTATATAACATAAATGAACTGCATAACTAGGTTATGAACAACTTATAAATTAGTAATATGTTACTTTCATTGTGTTTTTCTAAGTTTTCGGAGAGTAGGTCACCAACTTGGAAATGTGAAAGGGCTTATTTCGAGATAAAAATTATCTAAACAAATATCTTATATTTTTTTTTTCCTTTTCATGTCTTTTAATTAAGGAACATTGCAATTATATGTAATTTTAATCCTATTGACTTGTTAGCCTTCCACAATTTCCTCTCTTTTTTTTCATATGATTAGGAATTCAAGTCCCTTTGAAAACAATCATCGTGTGTTTGATACACATAATAGACAAAATAGTGGACAAGATTTTAAACTTTCATTCTTTTATAATGTTGTCCATGATCTTGTCCAATCCAAAAAAAAAACCATATTTAATGGAAATTGATTATGTAACAAATATGAAAAAAGAGTATAATGTCCAAAAAACCCTTTTTTCTTTCTTGAAAAACATTAAAAAAAATAAGAAATTGAGGCTATAAATAACATTAAGATTTATAGGAAATTTTTTACTAGAAACATTGACTAGGTCTAGATCATTGACAAAATAGTCTCAAAATTTAAGTCTAGATTATTGACAAAAAAAACATGAGCAACGCCCAAGCCCAAGTTCATTATTTGACTCAAAATGTCCGGTCAACCGATGATTTTGTTAGTCCAATAATAACTAAAATAATATAACTAATTTGAAATAATGTACCACGATCCTCTAATTTATTATATAACCCCTAAAATCAAGTTGTCAACTATGTACAAACTCAAAATAGAAAATTAATTAAGTGGGGATAGATTACGTGTATTTATAACAATATTGGTGTTATTCGTGGAGAGTGAGGAAAATAAATATTTGGTCCCAAGATGAGTATAAGAACAAACCCCGTGATTCCCGACGCAATGGTAGCTGCAAACATGCAATTTTATTTTAATTTTTTTTCTTTAGAATAACATTCCATGACAGTTTCTTACAGCAATATCACTATATCTGATTAGGGTCAGGGTGAGTTACTAGGGGGTGAGGATTTCCAGGAATATTGTCGTGTATATACAGTAAATGTGAGTGAAACTGCTTAGAAGACTTTTATAAGCCATTCAACTTTATCTTCGTTTACTGTAGAAAATTGGTTGGTCTCGAGGTTTGTCTATCCAATTATAAACAGACAAAATAGTAAGAAAAGTTTACTTTGAACTTATTTGGAACCAAATTTCTGGGTTTTGCAGTCCTTTCGAAATTAGGGAAAAAAGAAAAAAAAAATATATATATATATATATAAACACAGGTTGAACTAGTCCACAAATGACAAACTCGGTTCTAGGTCTAAGAAAAGACCATGGCAGCAGTTTTAGGTCGTTTTTTAATACAAAAGTACTTATTTTCATGAAAAAATTGCTTTTCTAAACGAGGTGGACCATTGTGATCGGGCCCTCAGCACATGAGTGATGTATAGCATCATGCATATATTGATGCATGCATGCACCTAATGAGTAATGATCATGCATATATAAGATATTTACTCACACATTTACTTGTCAGATTCCTGTGGATTTCCTCTAAATTATTGTTAGAGAGAGAAAGAAAGGAAGAGCGAGAGAGAGAGAGAGAGAGAGAGAGAGAGAGGTCTCCATCTTCCTCTCCTGATCTAGGGTTTTAATGTATACAGTCTGTTGAGCTGTAGATAGTCAATATTCTCTAGCTCAGTTGATATAATTATATAAATCATCCTTTTTCGAGCTAAACTAGTTGGTGCATAGATGATAACTTTCCAGAAATACGTTGAAGAGTGAAGGTAATTAATTAAAAGATGGAGGGAATTAGTGGTGACACGGAATGCTCCAAGACGAGCCCTTCTGCGAAAAATGATGATGAGGATGAAAGTACTGAGAAGAAAACTATTTATGAATTTTACAAGACGAAAGATGGAGTGCGAAGTTCAAGCAATAGTACAGTTGAAGAGAGCGATAACATCAAGCTGACCGTGAGGCCTTATGCTCGATCCAAGACACCTCGACTCCGGTGGACACCCGAGCTTCATTGGCGATTTATTCGTGCTGTAGAGAAACTTGGTGGACAAGATAGTGAGTTTTAATTAATTGTCTGGAGTTCATTTATTTTCTTGGGATTATAATTGGGAATGGTTTTTATTTACTTGTTTTTAATCTTTAATTTGATAATTTCTTGTGCAGGAGCAACGCCAAAGATGGTACTTCAATTGATGAAAATCAAAGAGCTCAATATCGCTCATATCAAGAGCCATTTACAGGTAAACATAGCAAAATTTTCGATAACGGAAGAAAAATTTATATAGATTTAATTACCCCTTTAATGGAAATTAGAAAAGATTATTGTAAGTTTAATTTCATCATAATTTGTTATTTTGGATGTTCAAACAGATGTATAGAAACAAGAAGATTGATGAGCCCACTCAAGGTACCCCAATATCTTTATAATTGAGTATCAATTGGGGTTTTCATTTTAGTAGCTTATAAAATTCTTCTGTGTCATATAGGGATTGCAGATCAAACACTTTTGACGGGATATGCAGATCGGAATATCAACAATCTAAGGCAGCTTCCCCTTCTTCCAAGTTTTAATCAAAGGCATTTGTCTTAATTTACAAGCAGATTTCTAATTATTTAGGGTTCATAAACTGTGTAGATACATGTTTGATAGAGTATTGGATAGCACGAGAGTCAAGACAGTGTTAAAGAACGAAATTAAGTTAATATCTTGTTTATTATGTTGTCAACTAATTGAGTTTGCACACCAAATATGCACATGATGACAGTAAATTCACTCATATTTTCTCCAGATATGCAGATGCTTCTTGGAATGGCAATGGGAAATGGATGCAATACTCTACAATGGGGCAACATACACATAACAAAACCCGATCCGGATGTTATAATACAGACACGGAAAGGATCTTGAACAGACATTGTAATGGTTCAGCAAATCATTGTTTTTGCACAAGAATTTCATTTTCCAATGAAAACTCAGTTAGGCACACCCATGAGTTAAAAGATGATCAATTTGGATCCTGGCCAGGTCAAGCAAGACAAAACCCTGTTGAGGAACAGAAAATTCAAGAGCAAATCAGTACCAATATTCGAAGATTCCGTCAAAATCAGGAGGTTCCAGCTCCAAGAGAATCACAAACGGAGACCTTTCCTTCCCTTTCTGCGGAGCTTTATAATCTTAAGAACGCTGGTTTTAAGAATCTCGACAGCCCAATGAATTTCCAAAAGCAGACAACTTTAAAGAGAAAACTAGGCACAGGTTCTGACCTGGATTTGAATTTATCAATTGGGGTAGAATCAAAGAATGATGAAAACAACTTATCCCTGTCGTTGTACACTCCAACATTCTCAAAGCTTAAGTACTTTAAAGAAGATAATAGTACTGAAAATGCAAGAGGGGCAAGTACTCTGGATCTGACTCTATGAATTATGGCAATTCTAAGTGAGATCTTGAGGTACTTGTTCATGGAATGCATAATTTTCTTCTTGTGTTGTAGCATGAATATTATAGGGCATATTTGGTATTTAGTATTGAACGTTGTTAGACACTACTATAGACAAAGTTTTTGGCTTATTTTTTCCTAAATATTGTCCAGTTTGTTCATCCTACCGGACAATGTATGTATGGTTTATCCATTAGTTATGAATATCCAGTCAATGCTTCATTGGAGAGTGTTCAGAATAAAGTTTTTCTCTTTTGGTCTACCAAGGTAAACTTTGTTACTAAACAAATAAGAGACAAAATAAGTAATTTAAAACTAAGTTCGATTTACATTTAAACACAATCAAGCATGCTCTTAACTAATATAATTAGCCATGGTGGGAAGTGGAGAAACATAATATATTAAGTGAAAATTTCATGCAAATAAGAGGAGAATAATTAGGGTTTTTAATGTCATGTAGTACAAACATTTTTTTTCTGCTTCAATACGTCATTGCATGTTGTTTAGGTGGATCAAGTTATAAATCCTCCTATCTGTGAGTATATTGGATTGTTTGAAATCTATTCATATTTTTAACTCGTATACTGAGAAGTCGTTATTTGTGATTAGAGAGGAGTGAGACCTTTTGTTACTTTGTTTCTTCATTATGATGAAAATATATACATAATTCACGCATGGAAAGATATTCGCTATAAACTTTTGTGACTGTGCATTCCAATTTTTTGGCTTGGTTTTGTATTAATTTTCTCTTATAATTGCAATTAGAACTAGACCTTGCTAATAGAATATCACACCACAAAATACCAGTTGTTTGTGGGTAATTTGTGTTAGAACAATATGAAATAGCGTAGTATTTTTTAATAAGTTAAGCTAGAGCTGAGTTGCAATTTAAAGCAAAAGGCGAATATGTTTTAAGTTTTTGTTTGAAAATTGTTAACTGATGTCAAAAATAATGATAATCACGAGGATGTATCACCACATTGTGTGGTTCTTAGTTCAAATATTTTGGTCAGGTACCAAAAAAATGCCAATCAGATTCATAAAAATGCTTATATAAACTTAGGAAGTGTTCGGTAAAGTTTAAAATTGAAAAACTAACCGTTGGTGTTGACTTTTATTAGACGGGTGGAACCAAATAACGACTATATTTTCAATTTTAATTGAATTTTGAGTTATACCGAACATACCCTTAATTAAAAAGGTGCGCATATTATTTGTCATATTATCTAGGGGAAAAAAAGAGGCTAAAATTAGGGGTCAAAATTGAATAAAATCCTATTTTCTAACATTTAAAAATTTTAACGGGTAACAAATAGGTTGATTTTTTAAGGAAAAAAAATTGAAAATCAAATTAATGAGAGGGGGTGGAGGTGGGTACTATATAGAGCTTAATGTTATAAATTAAATATTATTTATAAATAATAATTGTATCCATGCAACCTATAGTATACCCTATAGATATAGAACTTTTGATTCTCAATAAAATTCATGGAAGTTTGGACTCTCAATATTCCATTACATCACTAATTTATAACACATTATCAGCACGACAAACTTGCTGTTAATTACAAGACTTTTCGTATCGACCATGGAAATTAGATTAATCTTGGCATGATACCTACAATCATAACATTCTCAGAGTTCATATGGAAGTTGCCTTTGTTGATAATTCATCTCACGTAACGCATTAGATGGTTAAATGAAGGAAGACATGGGGCTATTTAAAGCATTGAAACGAAGAATGGGTAAGGTCAATTTGCATCAATAGAGATTGATAGATAATAATGACCACTGGTCTGTACATTAAAATTTTTACTACGCCTATAGCCTTCGAACATCAAAACAATGCGCGTGTTTAATGCATTTGTATTCCGTACTATGTGATAGTACAATCCAGAAATGGACTAGTCAAATCGTTCCCAATCCTGAGTTACCTTAGTAGAAGATGGTCCGGTGGGCATGGCATTTACACTTCCAGAACCAGATTCAAATGTTGCCCACTCAGTCGAAACTGAAACAGAATTGTAGGTGTTGCCAAAGGGATTGGAGTTCTTTAACTTAAGGATGTCCATTGTCTCCACAAAGCTCTGGATACGGCGCACCTGAATGAAATATATATGTAAGTGCTGTAGATTTCCTTGGTAAAATACCCAGGATTGTATAGAAGTAACTTATATAATTAACTGAGAGATCTATTTAGTAAGAGCGAACCATATTCATCAGCAAATGCATTCCTTTCCTGCACTGTGACTTCAAGTTATTTATTTAGTTTATAAGAAACACAATTTTATTAAGAAGTAACCCTGCAATTGTAGCAACTAGTTTTAGCAGATTGAATGTCGGCAGATGGAGCCCAATAGCCCATCGTGTATCTCGCTACTATGATTGGCTATTCCAGAGGAACATCAATTGATGATGCTCAAGACACCAATTGGGGGGTTTCGAGAGAATATTAAATATCATTGTTGACAGAGCAACAAATTCTACAATAACTATCACCAGCAGATTTCAGATATGGATTGCACATGTACGAGGGTTTCAATTAGTTCAAGGAAATCCCAGGTTTAGATTTGATTTATTTGATTGTCGTAGAAGGTTTCGCATTTGAATTTGAGTGGTCAGGGTGTTGGACAGTAATGTAATGAGGATTTCAATAAACACACAGTAGTAGTAGTCGGAGGAGGTGGTGCTGGTGGTTATGCTCATATGGGGTGGTAATGGGGAGCGTATTTTTGTGTGGTTGTGCACATGGTCAGTAGCGGTAATAGAAAGGAACTGCAGAAGCAGAGTTGTTGATTTAGGCTATTGGGAATTGGGACAATATCTTTTATATTTCCTATTCACTTTGAAGTTCTAATTAGAGCAACTGAGTTATTTAATTATCAAATGAATATCACATGGTCAATTATGTTGAAAAACTGGAACAGCTCACATTATTGATTTGAGGGTTTAGCAATGAAATTGAAGGGCTAGGGAATAGGGAGTCACCATGTGAATGAGCGATTGTTCAAGAAGACAGAATACATTTTTACATGTAGAGAAAAGATGAGAAGGCTTATACTCCCATTTGAAACCAAAACATAACCAAATATGCAGAGTAGACAACTAACCTCCATCTTCCTTTGCACTTTCCCTTCTCCTTCAGCTTCAATGCTGTCCAATTTAAGCAAGTGTCTCATAAGCATCTCTGTTACATAAACAATATCCTTATCATCAATCTTAGTTCCACCATCCACAACAGCTTGCAATGCAGACATCTGTTATTCAATAACACCAAGCCACTTACTTATACAGTGTCCAAAGAAACAAAAGAAGCCAATAGGAAAAACAAAAAACAGAAAAATATACTGAGAAGAGATCAACCTGTTCAGAAAGCTTGTCAACTTCTTTTCTGATTTCAGCAACAGCAGCACCTCCTTTTGAAACCACACTTGTTTGTGCAACTTCTACAGGTCTTTCCTCTGTGCATGTCATATCCTCCATGAGTAACACCTTTGACATATCCTTCACACCTGCGAACTGAAGATGTTCATTACATTCTTTTTCTTTTCCTCTGAACAAGAGCTTGTGCATCTCAGGATCCAAACCAATAATTTGGGTAACCATTAATTTCAGATCACCTGCATTCAAAAGCCAATACTTAGCCAAACTGATTCGCGAAATAGTTAAATAGTGATATTTCTAAATGTACTATCAAAGACTCGATCCATTCAACCCCAAAACATATACTTTCAACAGTGCATGCCACGCCTAGTTTGGAAAATGTGCGTTAAGCCGTTAACTAATAAAGCAAATATATCATAAGCATGCGGTGTGGTGACCCTCATAATACAGATCAATTCAACAACGACCATTGACGAAATACACATATCATCTTAATGCCCATTAAAAATGTAAAAAAGAGGTGGGAAACTGAATTAGCAAAACATTCAGAAGAGAAGAACTTAGTCCAGTGAAAGAGAAAAAGTACAGTATTCAGGAACACTATTAATTCCTGTAATCCACTCCAAAAATTATTAATTCAAGGCTAATAATGGGCCATAAATTGCCACCTGCTGCAAGTGTTATTTTATTTGAGTACCAACAAAGGCAATCTAATTTTCCTCACAAAACAGATAGAAACTCTAGGACTAAATATTGATATGATAAAACTTCAAAAAACTAGAAAGGAGAAAGGAATCAAGCATACACTCGTTGACTCCATACAAACAGAGGATTTTGTATGGGCGCAGTGGGGGCAGCTGCCCCCATGCTGATCGTAAAAAAAATGATGTACGAATTATAAAATTTAGATTTTACAATTTTGTCCCGACATTTAACCTTTGTATATGAAAATGCTAAGGTTCTATGATCTAAGGCCAACACAGTAATTTAGCCAGAAAAAAAAAAAAAAAAAAAAAAAAAAAAAAAAAAAAAAAAAAAAAAAAAAANTAATCCACTCCAAAAATTATTAATTCAAGGCTAATAATGGGCCATAAATTGCCACCTGCTGCAAGTGTTATTTTATTTGAGTACCAACAAAGGCAATCTAATTTTCCTCACAAAACAGATAGAAACTCTAGGACTAAATATTGATATGATAAAACTTCAAAAAACTAGAAAGGAGAAAGGAATCAAGCATACACTCGTTGACTCCATACAAACAGAGGATTTTGTATGGGCGCAGTGGGGGCAGCTGCCCCCATGCTGATCGTAAAAAAAATGATGTACGAATTATAAAATTTAGATTTTACAATTTTGTCCCGACATTTAACCTTTGTATATGAAAATGCTAAGGTTCTATGATCTAAGGCCAACACAGTAATTTAGCCAGAAAAAAAAAAAAAAAAAAAAAAAAAAAAAAAAAAAAAAAAAAAAAAAAAAA
>CAIGRL010252158.1:0-13004 GCA_903798325.1 Fraxinus xanthoxyloides
TTCTCGTTTCTCTTTTCTATAATTAGTAAATTAGGTCATTGGTTCATTGTTATGAACTGAACGCTATCTAATAACTGATCAACATAATTTCTACTTTGTGGATGTGCATGTCATATTGCAAAACTAATAAAAGTCTTCTCATTTGTTTCCTTCTGTGGATGACGAGAATTTTCATTTTAGAAGCACAAGATTGTTGCTCTACATAATAGAATGTTAAGTAGACATAACTTACACAACCTGTACATCCCAGTTTAGCTTAGATAAGCTGTTTCTATAGTATGTTTGATGAGATACATCAGAGACCAAAAGTAGCATTGTTTGCTTCTATTTTTGGTGTAAAACAAGACCGATCTCTCTACACCAATATTCTTGAGTGTTTTTAATGTGTTTTGCTAATACAGTTGTACTTTTAAGAATATTCTAAAGGTGAATGCCCTAAAACTAATCCTGGTAGTCCAGGTCTTTTTTAGTAATGTTCTTTTTCTAGATGTCAGATAGTTTTATGATCTGCTTTAGGAAGTCCTCTTTCGGCTCTTTAAGCTCTCATTGCATCAAGCAATCGATTAATGCTATTGTACTTCTTCAAATATCACAACTCTCATTTTTTCTTTCAGGGATCAATATCTGTTAGCATGTCTATATATCAGACGCTCTTTTGTTTCATTTGTACTCATCTCACGTCAGGTGAGAAGGATGCTGATGCCGCCAAAAGAATCGCCGATGTCCAAGAAATACATAGACGGACACGTTTTAATTCGCTCTCCAGTATTGGACTTCCTAAAAGCATCCGTGACCATGAGTAAGTATATTTAGTTCTACCCGTTTATTCGACTTCAAATTCTAATAAACCGACAAAGGTAATGCCCCATCAATGTATTGAAATGTTCTGTTTTGAAAGAAAGCTCATCTTCTATGCCTGTTCCAGCTTACCGCAAAAAATGGAATCTTAATTTTTGAATATGGGATTTGAATAAATTAGATTCCTTCTATTTTCACCAAAATTTGTCAAATTGTATTATACTCTGTGGTAGTAGATTCAAACAGTAGTCGTGCGATATTGGTGTTAACTAATTTTTATAAAATTATGATTTTAAATTCCGTGTTGGTATTTGAAGGATGACCTCCAATTTGAACTTTTCATATTTTTAGATCCACTTGAAATCACTTTTTAAGTTTATAAACCTCCTTTTCATTACCTTATTTTCTCTAACTCTCTTACCTGGTTGTAGGAGGATAATCTGGCTGGGGGACCTGAATTATCGTATCAATCTGTCATATGAGAAAACAAGAGAACTAATTTCGAAAAAAGACTGGGCTAAGTTAGTTGAGCATGATCAGGTGAATTTTTTATTTTATTTTATTTTTATCTTGACGTAGATTGAAATATCAAAAGTTAAGTCCTTTGTTAGTTTTCTTTTAGCTGCTAGGCAATGAATTTTCTAAATGAGCTAGCTGAGGCAGCTCATGCATGCATACATACCTAAATATTTTTGAGAGGAATACAACAAAATTAGAGAATCACCGAAATAAGCTACAAGGCGTCTAACCGAAATATACTTTTGGCTTATATTTTGATTTAGTTAGTATTTGCATAAAGAAAAAATCGTCTCATATAATACTTTTTATATTTTTGAGTTGACGGTGACACTTTTCTATTTTGGCAGCTCATCAGAGAACTTAGGAAAGGGCGGGCATTTGATGGATGGTCTGAAGGTACTTTGAACTTTGCCCCAACTTACAAATATCTGACAAATTCAGATACTTACTGTGGAGAGGATTCAAGGGCTGGGAGGCGCACTCCCGCATGGTATGTATGTAGTAGATCTTTCTTATTGAGAGTCTCAACACTTCCACTCAAATATATCCCTTCTATGTTTTTTACGATGCAAGCATTATTCTATTAAAAGACATCTACCAAGAATTGTTCGTGTCCTTTTTTTGTCTTTACTCTTTTTATACTTTGTCAAGTAGTCTTGAGCCTGATCGAACAAATTGTAATAGCAATACTCATTTGCTTGGTTCTCTAATTTTGTTGCATCTCTTATTAGTCCTACATTTCCTCGTAATTTTGCTTCACTTATTTATTGAAAAACAACTATATTCATGTTTTGGGGTCTTTGCACAGTTATATCTTATCAACATATTATTTTAGAAGATATTCAGGGTACCCGACATGGCATGAATTAGTTCGGAGATTTTAGGAACTACTTCCTGTGTACACGCTTTTAATCCCTGTTATTCTTTAAATTTTTGCCTATTGCTTTCTCAATTTGTTATCTTTTTTGATATATGAATTAGTTCGGAGATTTTAGAAACTACTTGTACACACACTGTTAATCCCCGTTATTCTTTGAAATTTTGCCTATTGCTTTCTCAATTTGTTATCTTTTTTGATATGTACATATATAGGTGTATAGGTATATGTGGAGACTGAGAATTGTCTTCTTCAAGAGAGAATAGTATTTTCTAGTTGTTAAAGAAATGATGATTTTTTGAAGATATGGAAGGCTTTTTCTATGGGCATGGAGTTTGGAAGAAAAGAGTAATTCTCAAAAGTTCCCCTGAAGATACATGTTTTGTGTCTTTTACCTTTTATGTGAAAATCCATCTCTTTATTCATGTAACTTTCAGTGAGCGGTGTCTTGTAACTTCCTGAATTTACCGAATTGGTGAGTTCATTATCATATCTTAGCACAACCTTGCATTTTTATCTTCTGTCCAGGTGTGATCGCATTCTTTCATTTGGGAAGGGTATGAAACTGTTAAGCTATAGGAGAAGTGAACTTAAGCTATCTGATCATCGACCTGTGACTGCCTCTTATATGGTGGAAGTTGAAGTATTTTCTCCTAAGAAGTTGCAAAGGGCACTCACTTTCACTGATGCAGAAATTGAAGAAGAGGACATCGTAATAGATGGAAATTGGAAGTAATTTGATCCAGTTAAGATCAGGATAGGTGAGTACTGTACCTACATGGAAGTATGTTTCAATTCGAAAATTCACGGGGCAATCTTTGTATGTATCGATGTGCAAATATTCACTTCTCCTGTACTTTAGTTTCTGAGCAATATGACATCAAATAAAAAATTAATGACATATCTGTAAAGTGGATTAGATAACATTAAATACTACAAGAAAGAGAAAAAAAAAAAAGAGCGAGCATTAAACACTATCAAAAAGAGAAAAAAAATGGAAAAAAGAGCTAGAATGTTATTCCTTATATTCTCTAGTTGCTAATTCTTGAGTGTAGCCGATGATCATTTAGCATCAAACCCCAGAACTTAATGCACGTCTTCATTGGCTTTGTAAATCACTGTTACTTAACTACTCTTTGGGATATTTGTGTTGCACTGGATACTTTACTGATACATTATGCATCTTTTCGGCAGCATTAGGAATGCTAACCTGCGAAAAATGAGGGAGATGCTGTAAGTGAGAACATTCCCTACGACATTCAGAGAAGGACGAAGATATGAGTGAGCGTCCATGACTTGTGGAGCTCCCGAGGTCGTTTCCTAGTGATGCATTCTTTTGATTCTTTATTGCTCTGTGATTGAGCTTGTACATGAAATGGTTAGTTTGTCAATGTCTTTGCTTTACATTCTTATCTTCCTTCCATTTTCGCATGTCGTTTATTGTAATGTATCATTTTTTTGAAGGAATTTTAGTGATAATCAGTAGTTTTCTATTGGAATTACACAATGACTTGAATTCTTTTGATTCTTTATTTGCAAGGTACAAGTTTTTGACTCTCTTTGAAAAATCTATGTTTAGTTCATACTTTGTTATAGAAAAAAAAAGTTCTTGATTTCATTCATAATAACTCTCCACGCAACTATATAAGCAAGAACTTAGGTTCGTAGTTTTATTTTTTCCTTTTATTAATTTAAAGTACAATTTCATTTGAAGAGTTGATTTAACAATTCATATATGGCTGAAATTAGAGGTAATACTATAACCAAATTACTATAAATCAAAATAAATAATTATAATTAAAATAAATTAGAAGATTCTTGTTCTTTTTAATGTTTTTTTTTTCCACTATTAATGTTGTTGGAAGAAAAAAAGAAATTGATCTTCGAAGCATTGTATAAATGACATGAAATTGAAAACCATCTAAAAGAAAATTTCGATATTATTCACTTGGACAAATAAGTATCACATAGCTACTTCAACGGTTCAACCTATCATTTTTCATTACGAAAAAAGAATTAGACATTGTATTAGTTCATACATCACGACAAGAATTCTCTCTAAATAAAATAGGTGTATATATAAAAATTGAATTTAAACAGATTTTTTTTTTGTAATTATACTCTTTTGAATTTATTTCAATCATATTCTTCTTTCTCGAAAAGATGGGACATTATCAAAGTAAAAAATTGCTTCATTCTTTATAGTTATACTTAACGAGCGAATAGAAACATATTCCGAATCGAAGTGACTAAAGAGTTGATATTTGATAATCAAGAATATTATTCTCGGTGACAATCCTCTTTAATTAACATTAGAGGTCCATCACAAGACCGTCAAAAACTCACTATTCTTGGCCACAACAAAATGGATACAAGTACTCTTTAAGTTGATAGTCAAAATAAGTATTTCTTCATTTTCTGCATCACCAAAATAATTTTTATTGCATTAGATAGGTCAATAAATAGGGTGCGATGGAATGGAATTCAGCGTATGAAATATGACAAAAGTGATCTACGTAATAAAAAATATAATTTGAAAAATGTTGAAAAAATGCAATGGCTTAAAATATTGTAAACATAAAAACTTACATTAGTCATACTGTCTTCCGATCATAACGTATCTAAAATTATATCTCTATTATTTTTTAAAAATCAGTAAATTTTAACTTTGAGAAAAATAAAAGTATTTTTCACCATCAAATATTATGTCGAGTAAATAGACCTTGGAACCATATTGAATTTGGGCTAAGTTTTTGGTCCGTTTGGGCCTAAATAGTAAATTCCCATCCCGTCCAGCAAATCAGGTGGTGGCAAATAATCTGATATATTTCATATTTCTCAAGAACGGAGTATTTGCAGGGAATAGAAATTTTCTATTGAATGTTTGTTTTAAATAGCTCGAGCTGTGTTATCCGTAAGTATTTGTAACTCATAATTTTTGCTCTCAGATTTCTCTTTTCTCCATTAATTTTGTGTTTCTAGCGTTGATTAAATTTCGGAAGCAAGCTGCCAAATCTTAATTTTCTTCTTTAATAGTGTTCAAAACTTTTACTCGTCTTCTACCGAGGATAAATATTCAGTCTGTTTTTGTATTTTGTAATTCTCATTCTCATTCTGAACGTTTGATTGTTCAATTTAGTTTAATAAAAGTATTGTTTGTTTGTACCTTTTTTTTTCTCAGGATGCTTAGTTTGAGATTCTATCCCGCAATTTTCACTGAAAAATTGAAATCTATTGAATTCTTCAGGACCAGTAATCGGAATATTGTGGTAAGCATTTTATTTTCATGAAGCAAATTTTATTTTCTTTTTTATCATTTTTCCTAACACGTTAGGAAACTCATGGGTCTTAATCCCAAAATTCAATGTGAATAGTATGGTGTTTTAATAATTTTTCATTGGAGTAATTTTAGTAATTTAAGGAGTTGATTCACTTGTATTTCTTGTTCTTTAAGATTTTCTGGAAACTCGAGTGGTTTTCAAAGAAGATGCAGTTGTTCAGAAACCACTATTAGGCAACGAGTTTCGCTTTCAGAAGAAGTTACAGATTACTAGTATCCGAACAAATAAATTCCGTTACTTGGCATCTTTAGAATTGGAGCAGGCTTTGATTTGAATTCTCTCTTGTGAGATTCAGACCCAATACGGAAAAAAAAAATGAAATTCTTTTTCTCCTGCTTTGGGGGAAAGTCCTTTTTTATCTGCTTCTTGGGGGATAAATTTAGTATTAGTGGTTAGATGTGGGGTAGGACCATTTTTAAGGACCTTACGAGAAGGATTAATTTCTGAGGACAAGGAATCCACGAGATATAGGATTCAAATGATTCAGATTTTTTTGGGATAATTATTGTAAAGAACCGTGCAAGTTAACCAGTTTACTGTTTTCAGTTAAAAGGGGTATTACTGATGATTCTTGATACAAAAAAATGGAGAAAAATGATACTCTGGAATTGGGATGAAGAGCGTGGTAAGATTTAGGGAACTCTTAGGATTAATTTATGGGTGTAGATGAGGAGTGCTAATGATATTGTTTAGAAAACATGTAGATTAAGTAAGAAAGTAAATGGACTATAAGAAGGAAAGCTCCAATATTAGTCACTGGTGTGGGATTAAGAAATTGGAGAATTGCATTAAATAAGACAGAAATAAACAGAAAGAAGGGCAAAGAGATTTCAAGGAGGAAGAAAATAGCTAAAGGTTAATTGGACATCAACAAGGACTCAATCTCTGCTTAGGTGATTAGCATGAAGAATTTGCTCTTTGGCATGTTCTGATTTCTCCATTGTTGTATTCTTTTAAGGTTCCCACCTGGACTTTTTAGTTTCATAATTTGATATAAAGTACATATCTATTAAAGCATCTCCTCAGCTTCCTATCCCCTTCCTTACATGTGTGCTTATGTGCATGTTATTTTCCCTTTATTTTCATTTTTGAAGTTTTCTCTCAGCAGATTAACAAGTTTTCTCAGGTATGTGCTGCTAAAGGTCCTAGACCAAGGTATCCACGGGTGTGGAAAACCAATAAAAAGATAGGAACCATTTCTAAGTCCTTGAAGCTTGTTGAATGTGTAAGTCCATTTCCTCGTTAACTTTGGTCTGCAGTGGAAACAAGTATCTGATTTATCAAGTGTTGATATTGTGTTTGTGGCTTTATTATGCCGTTTCTGCTGTTTTGCAATCATTTCGTCGTTAGAAGCACTTAATGGTAAGAAATAAGAACCATCCTGTTGGGGCATTATTTGTAGATTAAAGGATTATCAAATGTTAAAGAGGAAGTGTATGGGGCGCTTGATTCTTTCATTGCATGGGAAGTAGAATTTCCATTAATTTCGGTGAAGAAAGCTTTAAAAACCCTTGAGAATGAAAAAGAGTGGAAGAGGATAATTCAGGTATACTTCTGATAGTATTCTTCTCTGTGGCTGGGAAATCTAATAGGCACAAGTGTGATTTAAACTACAAATTTTAGTACAGGTGACAAAGTGGATGTTGAGCAAAGGTCAAGGGAAAACAATGGGAAGCTATTTCAGTTTGCTAAATGCTTTGGCAGAGGATGGAAGGCTTGACGAAGCTGAAGAGCTGTGGAAGAAGTTATTTTCACAGAATTTAGAAAGCATGCCTCGTATTTTCTTTGAAAAAATGATTTCAATTTATTATCACAGGGAAATGCATGAAAAGATGTTTGAGGTATTCTTCCTCTCTTTTGCCTCATGCGTCAGTAAATAGATTTTTATTTCTTGTCTGGTTCTAAGTTATGCAGAACTTTATGCTTTCTCTCTTCTGTCATTACCTGCTGCCCTTTAAATCATTCTACTAGATGGGAAGTATATATTAAGCACATTGCACCACTCCTCTGTGTAGATATGTTGGCAAATTGGTTATCCCTTCTAGAGAGTCAATTGCGTTTAGCATAATACTAGTGCGTCAGCATCAGTACACCTATTTTTGAACAAGGTGACTAGCACTCCATCACATTCCGTAATATCACCCCTAATTTTAATATGCAATGGAAATACTATTATCAGGGGAACCCGTGCATCACAAACTCAAGGATTGTAGAATTTTAAGTAGTGTCAAATCTGTCACCCCATTCGTTAATGTTGGAGAAACTAATAGACGATATTGGTGCTCAGAAAAAGTTTCAAACCCCAAATTTATCAAGAATAGGGTGTAGTTTTTTGTTGTAGTAGCATCATCAGAATCATAAACGCATCTTCATTGTAGGTGCTCTTTTATTCCCCACGTTTTCACCATTTAGTGTAATTTGAAGTTTGATAATTTAATTTAAGTTCAAAGATGTCGTCTTATTTTGTAAGAGCTTTAAATTTTACTGTAAAATTTTGCTGAATGTAGCGATATTGAAATTATTTACAGACATTTGCTGACATGGAGGAGCTTGGCATCCGACCGACAATGTCGATTGTTTCAATGGTTGGAGATGTATTTGAGAAGCTGGGTATGATGGACAAATGCCGAAAACTAAAGAAGAAATATCCACCGCCAAAATGGGAATATCGATACTTTAAAGGTAAGCGTGTTAAAGTTAGAGCCAAGTATCTCGAAGAAACTGGCGGGAATACAGATTTAAATAAGGACAATAAGGAAGCTGTAGTTAATTCATCTGAATCGCATGAGGATGCAGAAGTTAGTTCTCATGAACTCTCTGACGAAAGCAGCCATTTTAATGTTGCTGAAGTATATTCCACCGTACCTTTTGAAAATGTCGACTCCAAATCCGAATGAAGCTCTTGTATGATATCCTTTAGTTTACTCACCGTTTTCGTCATTTCTTCTCAAGTACTCGAATATGGGTGATCAAATGAGAAATCTAAATGCTCAGATTAGGTGACGAAATTTACCCTGATACAAGTGCATGTGTGAAGAACATTTGATGGAATACTTGACGGTTTCCGTTAAGTAGGGACCAAATTGCACTTAAATNAGTTAGTTCTCATGAACTCTCTGACGAAAGCAGCCATTTTAATGTTGCTGTAGTATATTCCACCGTACCTTTTGAAAATGTCGACTCCAAATCCGAATGAAGCTCTTGTATGATATCCTTTAGTTTACTCACCGTTTTCGTCATTTCTTCTCAAGTACTCGAATATGGGTGATCAAATGAGAAATCTAAATGCTCAGATTAGGTGACGAAATTTACCCTGATACAAGTGCATGTGTGAAGAACATTTGATGGAATACTTGACGGTTTCCGTTAAGTAGGGACCAAATTGCACTTAAATTACATGTTTGGGATCTGAAAATAAAATTAAAATAGAATGGGGACTCGGGTGCTTCAAGTGGTAAAGTTTGATGATCACAGCTGCATATGTTTTACAAGTAAAATTAGGGAAAAATTGCAGCAGCGGCCCTATTCTTTTACTTTACTCAAACATTTAATTTGTGTCAACGAAAGTCCCTAATCTTTTATAAATATGCAGGAGTTCAAATGGATGGAAACTATTTACTTGACCGTTAGTTTATCAAAAAAGTCAAAATTTGATTAATTTTGACTATATTGAAAAGGACAAAATTGTAACTTTACATATTATACAAATTAAAAATCAAATTTGAAAATAAAAATCCCCAGCCACCCACCCCATCCGATCCTGGAGAAACCACCGGTCACCATAGGCTAGGCCATCGAATCTGGAACCAGAAAAAACGCCAGCCATAGTCGGCTACCCAATTTGTTAGAATTCCATCCCCTTATCGGCGGCCTCATTTCACACAATTAATTGGCCAAACAACATTATATGGAGATCAAAATCAGTAATTAAAACCATTGGAGTCGTGCGGTCTAAGCACAAAATTCGACAACTCCGATAGCATCTACGGTTGTGCACCACAACTAGAAGATTCGCCTCACCTAGGTGCTCCAATTCATGGTGAGACAGTATCCAAAACATCTCCGATTGATACAAATCTACTTCGGGAGCAAAATCCTATCTCCTTCAATTAACGAGTCTGGAGTACTTTTTCTACCGAATTGGTAACCTAGAATCTTCAGCAACAGGGAACGATCATGGTATACTCTTGATTGAACCAATTGTATCACAAATTGCTCAAATTTTGGCTTCAAATTTTACTAAATTCCACACGATAATGAAGTTCTCGTTTCTTCAATTTTTATTGGGTTTGATTTGATTTCTGGTTTTGATATTTGGGTGCCATTTCGTCCTTTTAAAATTATTCAAAATTGTGGCAATGTCAATTTCTTGGTCAACTAACGGTTAAATGGACGGTTTCCATCCATTTGGACATCTATTGTGTATTTATGAATCTTTGCTGTCACAAATTGAAAGTTAGGGTAAAGTCTGTAAAAATTAAAAAAAGTGAGGGACCGCTATTGCAATTTTCCCCCATCGACTTTCTTTTTCCTTGCCATAGTTGCACGAAGTTACAATGTGTGACAAGTCCACAGCATTCAAAGCTGGTAAGCCTGATATTATATACTTGCAGAATACCCAAACAAACTTGTTGAAAGGCCCATGCGACCATCAATGGTGAAGGTGTCAGCCGGTCCTAGACCTGCGAAACCCGAACGAACAATAGGTAATTAAAGAAAGAAAGCTGTGGTGTGGAGCGTAGCACTGAAGACTGATGAAGGTAGTTGCACTAAAGAATAGTTGCCCTTTTCATTCATTCATTTTTTTTACTGGGAGCTTTTTATTTTGTAGAACTAGATGTAACATTCCTTGTTATATAAGAAAATTTGAAGGATTTTGGATGCAGACTGGGCCGGGGTCCCCTGGTGATTGAAGATCCACCTGCGGATATGAGTCGTTTAAGTATTTGGTTATACTTAGTTTGAATCTATTTATCGATGAAAGATCATATAAATAAGTAATTAATTTTATTTCCTTTTAGTGCGGCTAATAATTTTAAACTCTAGCATAAATTTTGAGACAATGCCACTCAGGGGTAGACTTGTATTGTGGGGTCAAAAATTAAAATATATATTTTTTAACCTGTATAATATTAACGAAAATAAGTCAATATATTGTTACAATTATAGCATACACGTATAATTATATCTAAACTCAGCAGATGTCATATTTCAAAATGGGAGAATAAAGTGTCGCAAAAGCATTGCAGACAGAAAGTTCAGATGAAAATTCCCACTTGATTATTAGACTCCAAGCACAAACTCTATTTTGGTGCAGGCACAGGAAGAGACGTATGGAGTAGGGAAGACTGGTTTATCTCTCTCTGGATAAGTTTAGCATGAATTTGCTACATTAAGTGAAAATCATGTCTACCACCACAGCACGCCTCCAAGACACTACTGTCACTAGCGACGGCGCTCTCATCTGACGTAACACTTTTGTTAAACGTTAAACATAGAAAATAGACTAAATCTTCCTGATAAATAAAGATATCAAATGATTCCAGGAGGAAGATGAATTTCTGCTGTCTGGAAAATAATCCAAAAGTGCCCACAATCTATTTCTCCAGCAGCTGGATAAACTTCGACCAGTCGATTAGAGATTTCATTATCCCTGTGCAATCCAAGTTCGAAGTTTTTGCGTGAAGGTTCTTTGCACCAAATAATAATACCTGATGCGGCATTATCGTGATCGAGCATTTTGTTAACTCGAGCCCTTCCAAACCTATAAGACACCTCCTACGTAGCTCAAGGTACATCTTGTGCTGGAGCACATGACCCATAATGCTCGAGCTATCACACCAATGTTTTTGGGTGATTTGGTGATAAAGGTTCTCGGGATATGTCCTCGAGATACACCACCTCGTGACGATGTGCATCCTCGAGTAGCATCCTTCACTCGCAGGCACCTTCAACCAAGGACTATAGCCATACCCAATCACCCCAAACTCATGAATCTTAAGTCGTAAAGGAGTCTTTAGGCAACACCTCTAATGAGAGAGGTTTGGACTCCTAATTACATTCCAATACTCATCCCTATAGCCAATCTGAAAAATAAGGGGATGAGTCCTACTAGAACTACTCTACATACTTCTATAAATACATCATTCTTATTCACTATTCAAGTACGTTTTCACATATATTTTCAGAATATACTTTCTTTCTCTATTTTCTCTCTGACTTAAGTATCGGATGGACGACGAGGACACACTTCGAGGCCTTTGTTTCAGGTATCGAAAAATCTCATTTGCGCTCGGTCTCAGTCGTCAAGCTTGAAAATCACACAGGTGCAATTTATAGTAGCATCAATACCAATTGGAGAGATTAATCAATAAACTCTAAGTAGTCAGTTCCAGAAATTAGGAAAATTTGTGGTAGACTGTTAAACTGAAGAGTGCAAGATTTCTATGTTCCAGATTAGATTTCCGATACGGTCTTTACGTTCTCGAAGAACAATTCATCCAAAGCTAGAGAAACAAAAATAATTTTTTTTCCGTGGGATCATGCTTGACATCATCATTGTTGACAAGATTTGATTGGTGAATTTCTTTAAGCTAGACAATATTGTGCCGTCACGTGAAACAATGTAAAAAATAATGTAATGAAAAATGTAAATATAGCATGATTGTAAATTTTGACTAAGAGAGTTCACGAAAAAATAGGCCAAGAAGGTAGAATTTAAAATGTAGAGCCCCAAAATTTAGTAAACTCATTTGAACTCTGATGTCTTGATACACAACGATGTTATCATGCCCCTTTTTGACAACCATTTTTGTGAAAAATGAATTTTTGAATAGTAAATTTTTGGAAAATGTATAATTAAAAGTAGGAAAAAATTTTGGGTTTACGTTAAGTATATTTTATTGTGAGAATGTGTGGTTGAAAATAAGTAAGAGAAAAAAATAGTAAGAATGATTACCAAACATTAAGGCCCGCTTGGTTTGTGTTTCAGTTTGAGTTTTGAGTTCATTTTCAGTTTTCTAGTTTGATTGTATGTTTTAAGATTTTTAAAAGCGCGTTTGGTTTGTCATTTTAAAAATTTATTTCTCAAAATAAAAAATTAGAAAACGAGTTTGATTTGAGATTTTAAAAATTTATTTTATGATATGTTATTCAATAAAATTTGATTATTCAGTAAAAATAAAACAATTTTATGTTAATTTTTGGTTAATATTCTTCAAAAAAGGAAAATTCAGAAGAATCTTCCTAGGGATGACAAAAAAGCTCGGCGACTCGCACGGCTTGGGCTGGCTCGGCTTGGAAAAAGTCCGAGCCGGGCTCAGTCTCATTTTGAGAAGTCGGCCAGAGCCGGCCCGGCCTGTGGGCTCGCGGGCCGGCCCGTAAAAAAAAAAAAGAACTTGACCGACACTTTTTATTTTACACCATAATTTATTGGGGATGAATGACTTAAATTAAGACAAATGATCACA
>CAIGRL010252179.1:0-12086 GCA_903798325.1 Fraxinus xanthoxyloides
TATATACGTCTTGCATACGGTCTTTGTAAAGAAATTAAATATTGGTGCAACTAATACATGTAATTGGAGATTTTATGAGCACAAGATGAATGAGACATAATGTCTTACCTCAATAGGTAGAAAAGGAAGGCTAGATTGAATTTCATTATCTTTTTAATAAGACACCAACAAATTGGAAACATGTATTGGAGCCGAAATGCCTTCCAATCTAAATAGTTTAACATACCCATTAATTTTGACACTAATATAACTTTCAAAAGTATCACAACCCGTGCATTTCACGGGTTTTGACTAGTTTTATCTACAAGAAAAACTAAAACAGGGTATTTGCTTTATTTTACAGCCATGGGTGTAAATTGCATATTTTTGAAGTACGAGGAGCAAGAAGCAATTTTTATAAAATATATTTTCAATTTCAGTCCATCAACCTACCACTGATGTAGGCTTAAGAATTTCTCTTCGTCGCCTCCGCTCCTCCCTACCACGCGCAGCAGCCAACCAACCACAACCATAGTACAACAATGCCCATAACTCATAATCTACTTACGGCGCTACATCGACTCGTTCCTTGTTAAGATTTGTGTTTCTATCTTAAAATGTCGACTTTATTAAGAGGAGTAGCCCAAATTTTTATAAATTAATCTATATTTTCATCTTTATTCGATGTGGGGATTCTATCCCTTAACATACCCCTCAAGATGGTGGCTCGTTTGAGCAGACCAATCTTGAAATCCGTGTGCTCAATTTTTTTGAGTCTTAATCGGATCGAATTGCTCGTTGGAGTTTAATGGGCTCGATACCATATTAGGATTCAGGATTCTATCTTAAAATATCAACCTTATTAAAAGAAGTAACCCAAACTTTTATAAATTAGTTTACGTTTCCATCTTTATTCGATGTGGAATTATATCCCTTAACATACCCCATGAACTTCACCTTCCTTAATCTCTCGCGCCCAATCTTATTACGCTATATGCCACCCATGGCGCGCGTTTTTCGACGTCTCCGCCTTTTCTCTCCCATTCAGCTACGCCGAGGCGATGTCCCGCACCCACCACAACCTCAACCATTTCCGCTTCAATTACGCACTTATCGTCCTCTTCATACTCTTCTGCAGTCTAATCTGCCACCCCATTTCAATGATTGTCTTTTTAATCACCTTCGCTGCTTGGTTTATCCTCTACTTCTTTCATGACGACCCACTTGTCGTTCTCAATAAGGTTGTGAATGATCGGATAGTTTGGTGGGTTTGAGCCTGATTACTGTAGTTGCACTAGTTTATACTCATGTAGAGTTGAATGTGCTTGTGGCATTAATCATTGGGTTTTTTGATATCAGTCTTCACGCTGTTTCTAGGGGCATTGAAGACTTGTTCTTGGATAAAAGTGAGGCAGCCGAAGATGGATTGATCTCAGTTGTTGGTGAGGAGCAGCCGTATCGCCCAAATTAGAGATTTTGGAACTGATTCTTTCGATTTGACGGGAAAGAACTGCTTTAGTGTTGGATCTACTGTGAATTGCGTTAAAGATTCAAAATTCATTTACTCCTCCCTTTGATTTACATGTATTCTGGGGATTGGAATTTAACGATTTCTTTTCATATTTTAAAGATATTTGGTTGCTTATGATTGAATTTAGGGGAGCTGAGATCCCCATTTTTAAGAGATTTATGCCTCTCTAATTCTAGTGTTGTTGCTGAGAAATGGAAGCAGCAAACTTTCAATACTATTCTCCTAATTCTTGATCAACCTTTCGATGATTTGATGATGTTTGCTTTTGTCAAATGGTATTCTTACAGCTTCATTTTGCAGTTCGATCCTTGTTAAGCAGAGTCAAAATGTTACTATAGAATTTCTTGATTTGACAGTGTCGAGTAGCTCTATTTTTTTTTAGCTCTAATCCAGTGTGCCAAACGTGGCCTGTAAGGCACCCCTAGTAAACAATTCTCAATCCATCTATTGTGTTCAAGGAGTTTGGGGAGGTATTCATTGGGTGTTCACAGATTTCACTATGAAGAAGTGGTAAATTTGGTAGGCATGTAAAACGCTGAATTTGGTAAACCAGAGACTCTTTTCTTGAATAATATATCAAATTATGGTCAAGACCAAGCACTAACATCACCAGCTAAATAGGTTCATTTCGAGGACAAAATTGCACAACCATTCTTCAGTTTATACACACTATCGGATTTATTCTAAGATTTTGGCTGGCTCTGTACCGTGAAACTTTCTTCCAGCGTCAACAGCTTCCCTGAAAGCAGTTACGAGCTCTTTATTTTCAGGATCAAGTCTCACCCCCTCGTAGAAAGCATTGGCTGCCTCTTCAAATTTCTGTAATGGAATATGGAAAGTGATATTCTTTTTTTATATTAAAAGTTGGTCGCCAATGCAGAAAAGAAGCTTACCTGCATTAAACGATGAGCTGCACCCTCTCGATAGCAAGCCTTTGGCCAATCTGGTCTAAGACCCCTGCATGCCTTAGCATCAGCTAAAGAATGATCAGCTTGGCCCAGACGAAGCCAGCAAAGACTTCTATTAGAATACAGTGTAGCATCAGTTGGGTCGAAATCAACTGCCTGCAAATCCATTAAACGAAATTTAACATGTAGATAAATAAGTAGATAATATCTTCGCCGTGACAAGGTGAAGTACAGTGCGCATTGTGATTGATGGTGAAAGCCCATATCTGTCTCATTTTGAAACAACCAGGTCAAACTGATAACTTACAAATTCAGTTTCTTCACTAACAGAGAACAAATTTAGAATCGCTTTCTTTTTTTGTGGGGGTATAAGAAGACCAATTAATAAAAGGCAAAGTCGTGAAAATAAGACAAAATACAAAGACCTAAAAGACGCATAAATGAATAGTCAGATGAGAGAGGGAGACAAAAAATGAAACAAGAATCAAAACAGGATATATATAAAGCTAGTAAAGTAAACAAAACCCGTACCTGTGTATAAGCATCAACTGCAGTCATATAGTCCTTCCTCTTAAAAGCCTCGTCACCCCTTGCCTTTGCTTCAGCAGCTTTCTTCTTGGCCTCTGGTGTTACCTGAAAAGAATCATTGGTGAATAAGTCAAAAAATTTAAAAATTAAAAACTGGACTCAGAATCTGTCTTCAAACCAGTGTCAGCAACAGAAAAGCAATTAGGTACTTCACGAGAGAAAATTGGATGACTTGCTGCTAAATTGCTCAAAGACTCCTGGAGCAGAGCTTGTGTACAAGAAGAACAATTCACAGCGCATTCTATTCAAATTCTGGACACCTAGAACATGTTGGGAACTTCTAGGGGACACGTTGAAAACTTTCAATGACGCATGAGGACTGGACATGCTAGGGTAGGGACACATTTGAGGACAGTTTTGAGATCAAGGCATTAATAGTAAAAGATAGAGGCTTAGTTATTATATGACAAGCTTCTGGTTCAAGAGAAGTAAAAAAGGAAAAAATTAAGAAATGTAAGAGGCGAACTGTAAAGAGAGTGATTACTCACGGTTTAATGTATATTTGGTGACCACCAACATTGTTTGGCTACACATAATATGTGCATTGAAATCGATCGACTGTTCTTTTTCTCGTCTTCGATTTACCTATATTAATAGCTGCATTTCACCCTTGGTCTCCCATATTTCAAGTTACACAACTTCAATTTAGGAACAATGATCTGTGTCTTCATTACATCACCTTAAACTTATTTATTTCATATTACAAGATATGAATCCGATATTCAATATGTCCCTAAAACCAGCCTCTTAACTTCCATTTAGCTAAATAATTTCTCAAAAGTCTGTAATTTTTTATTTGCAGCTTGTTCGGTAACAATTAAAATTCAAATAAAATTAAAAATATGGTCGTTATTGGGTCCCACTCGTCTAATAAAAGTCAACAATAACGACTAGTTTTTCAATTTTAATCCGATTTTAATCTCTACCAAACAGGCTCTTGGTATGTTTCTATAGCAATAATTTTAGCCTTACACCATCTGAACCTTCATTCCACCAATATGCTTCCTTATTAATGGGCTTCTACCCTAACAACAAACCGTAGACCCTTATAATAACTCATTTCTTATGCAGCTAACCAACTCAATTCCTTCGTTCAAAACTCTATCTGAAAGACACAAGTATTTCACCCTTATGTTTTACTATCTTGTTTCATTAAACATGAAACTCTATATTCTTTCTTTTTCATTTGTTAATAACCGCATCATGCACCAACGAATACTATAAAGTTTGGCTAGCCGTAGTAATAACCTCATGATACCTGCACAACGAATTATCCATCCTCCCAGTCAAAATGAAATCTTTTTAACTGAACTTTCACCCACTTGTAAAAGATATTGAGTGAGGGTATCTTTTGAAACGCGTGCCTGTTCAACACGAAATAACCACAAGGTAGAAAATAATGTTTGTTCTTCATTCTATCTGTAAACACGAATTGTCATTACTCTTTTGGACCATAAATACCATTTGCAAATGAAAATGTCTCATCTAACAAAGATCTTATATTGACTAGGGTCCCATTGAAGACATATAAATATATTTAAATCCCCCCATATCCTAAGCTTTTTCGTATTATGTTCCACAAGACCAACCAAAAAAATGAAGTGGACAGATGGATGAAGAGAATCATAAGACAATGAAAACTATTTCAGAAAAATATGAAACAAATTTAAAGAGAAACCTATTCTTCATCAAATAGTCCGTTCACAGCTAGTATAAGAATATTAAAAGACGGACCTCGGGCATATCTAGCTTTGGAGGTGTAATATCCTTCAACTTGTTGGATTCACTCGAAGCTTCTACTTCTCCCTGAGTTTATTCATTAAATATTTAGTATGCCCAAAACCTGAGACAAAAAAGTGAAAGAAACGGGGCTACTTTGCAACCCTGAATAAACTGGGAGCTGTTATGAATGCTTAATTAAAAGATATGCTCATTTCTCTAAAAGTGAGGCTTTTAAGAACAAAAACAGTTCAAGATCTTATGAGAAGACTAACCCAGTGCAAATAATTAATTGGAATACCTGTTTTCTCTCATTTTCAGACTGCACGTGTCCAAGAATTCCATCAACACTCCACTCTGGAACATTTTCAATTTGTGAAGTTACAGGGAAAAGAATCTTAACTGCCTCCTTGTTACCTCTTGCAGCTGCCACCTGAATAGGCTTTAAATTATCCTGCAGGGAAGAAATTTCAATCATTCATAGCAAATTCAGTTACACTAACTGCACATATCTTTGTAACATTATATGCATCGAACTTGTCTTTCCATGCTCTCTTGACTTATCTGAACCAAACTCTAGCGTGCATCAGCTAATAGGGTCTTGTTAGATTGTATAATCAAGCACATTCCTTCCACCATTAACAAAATAGATTTTCAATGAAAACAACCATCTGCATGAATGTTGATGAAGGTTCAAAGGAAATCAGCTAGCTGAGCAGTAAATATAAAGGAAACTTTTATGCAGTCGGTTCAGAGTGTAAAAACAGCAGCAGCTTGATCTATAGAACAGAAACCAACACTTTAAACTCTTTTTCTTACTAATTTCTGGCAAATGGGATGTGTTATCAGGAATTACATGTATCTTTTCTACCCAACATATTATTTATATATTCGGTATGAGTTGGTGAAAGGGAAATCATATATCGAAGAAAGATATATGGCGGTATTCTCTAACTCATCCTGTAGCAATATTCTGCTTGAACCTTGAAAGGTGAACACGAAAGACCAAAAAAACTCTAATTAAAAACTTGTAAAGTACAAGTAAAATACAAAAAAAATTTGCACATAATATGCAAATGTTTACCTCATCTGTGGCATCGGGATTTGCTCCAGCTTGCAATAAGCAGTTTATGACTTCTGGGCTACCAACATCAGCAGCAATGTGCAGAGGTGTTGCTCCACCAGCGGTAATATTCACATTGGCACCTGCCTGTATGAAAAAAGGAATAAAGTGTGTATTGTGCTTGGTATGTTTCACTACGAAAGGGGGAAAACACAGATAAACAAATAAATAAATAAACTACATGTAGTAGCCAAATCCGGAATTTCTTTATTTTCATAATGGATGAATAGGCAAATGCATTATCTGTTAAAGCGCAACAGCGTCCAGTGCAGCAGAAAAGATCTCATTAAGTTTAGTCATCAGATATAACCATATTTTCAATCTGATAAATATAATATATGAATAATATCAAATAATGATACAATGCCCCTGATGGAAGTAGATCTGACATCAGAATGAATAAGGTAAGAGACCTAATATATCCCAAAAATGAAATATATCACCTACCAACTTAAACATAATTTGCCAAACACAGACAGCATTTGTTTTTTAGAAAAAAAAAATAATAATAAAAAATAAAAAATCTGCCAAACACCACATATGAAGTCTTTACTTTTACACTTCCGTGAAAAAGAAAAAGAAGAAGACCATTATTTGATTCTCAATTAACCACTTAACAGCCAAAAAGAGCGTCAATTCAGAACACTCATTTTAGCCAAACAGCTAAGATATTGAAGCTCCTCATACTAATAACATATATGAGATTCGCAGAAAGAAAGACCACATAGAGACATTTACATAAGCTTGTGCCCATGAACCATATGGGCAAACACTGAAAAAAAAAACTCCCCTTGCTTGAAACTCAGCTTTCTCACATAGACTTATGTTGAAATACAAAAGAAAAATCATTTAAGGAATTTCACTTGAAAAAGAGCAAAAAAGAAATCTTTGTACTTTGAGAAAAGAAAAATGTTGACAAAATTTGTGCTACAAGAGAGATAATATTGAGTTCCCAAATTAAAAAGATGTAGCTTTGGAGCATAACTCTAAGCCAATATGCTTTTTAATATTTTTCAATTTTTATAAAAGAAAAACATGGTTTCTTTTACTTCCATGGATTAGGAAACCAACCCCTTGTAAGTGATGCATGTCCTGATTACAGGAATCATAGGACACTGAATCTTGATTGCAATTGAACATTGACTGAAGAGTCATACTCTATTCCAATTAAAAATGGTGTCATTTAGAACATTAAGTTTGTAAGATCAAAACCAAATCTTTTATCAAATGCCCTAGAAATAGCATGATCCTTTATAGATGGCTGATGTGTCAACTAGGACAAATAGAAGGGATAAAAAGGTGAATGCATGGGCCGTGAATCATTGCTGGTGGTAAATGCAAACAATATATGGAAATGCTAGTAGCCCACTACAGAATGCTAGCTACGGGACAATAGATGATGTCATCCAAATTAGTAATGTACCAATGAGGAATAGAAAGGAAGTTAGTTAACCTTGATTAACAACCCCAAACATTGTAATGAGCCTGCTGCAGCAGCTGATAATAGAGGAGTAACATCATCTTCAGTTTGAGCATTGGGCTGCAAAAAGAAAAGGGGACAGACTAAGAACACAAAGTACAATTAGTCTTCAAATTGAAGAAAGTGATGCACGTGTCCCATGGTTTAAAGCAAATTAACCCACTCACAGTTATATTTGGAAAGGAAATTTCAAAACTATCTTCAAGGAAAATATAATGACAGTATGTTCTTTTTTTCCATCTTATCATACATTCATACTCACAGATTCCAGTTTATAATGTACACCTAAACAATGATTAACAAAAAGTCCACTATTAAAGGGATTGCGGAGATCACATAATTGACAAAGTTGGTATATCCACAGCATGTTTGGCTGCAAAAGAAGACTCAATAATATATGGCCTTCTTATCTGACATTATCCTTGTGTAACCATTAGCACCAGAATCAATAATACAATTTACATCAATGAATAGAACAAACTAGGATAACATCATTATAGATAACAGACATAGAATGTAAGGAACTCATTCGGGCTTGAGGTTATTTCATTGATTGGCTAATTTTATATATCTAGGACGTGCAATATCAAACAAGATAAGGGATTTTACATCATTTCATGTTCCAATATGAACCTTGAACCAAGATCGATTTAATATATCAAAAGATAGAATTGATGACTTGGTGTTAGAATATACTACCAATGAATGCTTGCAGATTAGACTCAAAATCAAATATCTAAAAGTAACAGAAAAAAAAGGGAAATGTCTACAAATCCTTTCATAACAGATAAAGGAAAGAAAACCCTTTATTGACAAGACAATAGGATGATCTCATGAGACACATGAATCTAAATGAGAGAGCATATAATGGTTTCATGGCACAACCTGATAACTGTCACATATCTTCTTCATACTGAAATATCTACAAGAATATGATTATAATGATAACGATGTTGCAAGGTAGTCATGGGGTAGGTTATAACAGGAAGCAGGTTTAGCTTGGAAGATGCAATGGTTTACTTCTTGGAAAGACAAATGGGTTCTACTCGGGGAAGAAGGGTGTTTTTATGTAAAAAACGAATGTACCGACTACTTTCCGGGTAACACGAACAGAAGAAAAATTGCAGGACTTTGAAGGAAAAGTGAAGGATGCTTTGGTCTATGGAAAAAGGATAACCTTCTAGCATCATTACAGACACCTACAACTAACGATTTTATAGGTTCTCTTGATATAATTATTATTGATCTTTTATTTGATTATATAGAGGATATATGACCACTTTTCAATTGTAAATCTGTTGCTCTAATTAACAAAATAATAGGTTCCTATCAAAAGAAAATGTACTTGATTGAATTCAGGTAAAAACAGTCAATAGAGGAGGCAAAGCCGTTGGAATCATGGAAATATCATCTATATGTGTATCTTCTCAACATTAATCTAATTTTTTACCCACTTGTAGTTTAACATCCCCTAAGATATATCTGCTATGGAGTTTGAGACAAGGTCCAGGTTCCTCTTATGTGATGTGTGCATGTGATATTATGGAACAAGATGTAGTAGTTAATGGATGCATATCCCCAGCAAAAACATCTATGGAGTAGAATAAGAACTTACATTAGCATTATGTTCTAGTAGCAATTTTACAGCATCTTGCTGGCAATGACCAGCTGCCCATATTAGTGGAGTGCCAGCATCACTTTCTAAATCAACATTTACACCCTTAGCAAGTAAGAATTTCAGTAACTCAATATCTCCTACACACAAGGATGCAAAACAATCAAAATCAGAAGGCAGATTTACAACAAACATATATCAAAGGCCAAAAAAAAAACTCCAAGTTCTCAGTGGTACTTAAACTAACACCAAATTTGACTCTTATTTTCCCTTGCATTAGCTCAGAGTATCTAGGAATAATATGTTCTCGTATTTTCATCAGGAAAAAAAAATAAAGAAGACAATTTACCTATTCCAGCAGAATGATGCAGAGCAGTGGCTCCTAATTCACTTGGTATCGCAGGATCAGCATCGCGCTCTACAAGGTATTTGGCAGTGGCTGTATGTCCTTGACGAGCTGCATGGATAAGAGGAGTCTCGCCTGCAGATTAACAAGAAATGAAAAACAAACAAGAAGCAGTATTGTATAAAACTATGGGTATAAAACAAAATAGGGGCAACACACATAAAAAAAAAAATGAATCTTGGCTATACGACCACATTGAAGAAGAAAATCAGTGGCAATAAATAACTACCATCTTCATCTTTCATATTGACATCAAGCTTCAACTCCTCGAGCAAGTACTTGCACACCTCGGTCTGGCCCTCTCTTGCAGCAAAATGCAGAGCCCCTCTCTGGTTAGCATCCTTAACATCAGCTACTGTATGGGCCAACCCTTTTCCATCATCAAGTTGTTTGCCCAATTCTATGTTATATGAGAAAAGAAAACACAAATGAATAACAGAAAAATATAAAATTAAGACTAGCAATCCAGGAACAGGGCATAAGATATAGAATCAAGAATTAAAAAATAAAAATAAAAATCCAAGTTCCTAACTCTTGAGAAGGTCCAGATTTCCAGTCCGAGCAGCATTTAAGAATTTCTGAACTTTGTCCCTCACTGCAATCAAAGAAAAGTATCACCAATACTTGCTCAGAAAGGCGTGCACGTATATACAAAGTTTTATACATTCTGAAGGAAAGCAAACCTGCGAGAGCATCAGAAGCATCGGGAGTCATTATTGAAAAGAAGAAGATTGCTAAAAGCGAGTGTAAAAGTGTGTCTCTATGGGTTTTACAGAAGTTCAACAAAACCTTAACTCTTCTTGACGATGGCAGAGTTTTCTTGGCTGCTGAGGTCTATGACTCTAGTAGAGGGGGAAGAGAAGGGTTTTGGACAAGACCCTGTGAACTTCAATGGTTAATAAAGGATAAAATTTCAGCGAAGGTCATCCAACTTACGTGTTTGTTTCGTGTTAGTCATTTCATTTGTTTAATTAGACTACACAAATTATATTTTCATTTCAATTTGATCACCTAACTGTATTTTTATTTCAATTCTGCCAAAGGTTTGATTGCATTTTTCCTTATTGAACAACGTGGCAGTATACACGTGGTCACATAGACATATGATGATTATCACTCTACGTAAATAACATTACTTAGTTTTTATTCGGTGCATGTCATTTTGAAATTTTTATTCTTCGAAAACAATAAACGTGTGACATATATACTTTTTTAGCACTCGAAAGAAATTGTATTGGAAAATATCGGAGTTACATCATGCGAATGTAAGCATGACCTTCGAAGCACCTTAAAGTCTTTATTCACATTTAGTCATTCCAAGACCTGAAACCATCATATGATTGAACTCATCATGCCAAAGAATTGATCATCGATTAAAGAAATCAACAGAACAAGAATAAGGTTTCACTCTTTTCTTCATTGAAATAATGTGGTGATCTCTGTCCTACCTCGTGAAAGTTTTTGACAGATAAAAATCAATTTAAAATAAAATGAAGTTTGCTATAAGTGAAACTAATTTGTATACTTGATTGCCTCGAACAATCATTTCTCTATGCATAGGAACACCACCATGCAATCAGGAGGGTCAAAGTATTCAAGTAGCATGTCGCCTTGTAGAGTTAGCTCGTAAAAGTTTGATTTAGCCATTGCCCTAGTCTTATTCAACAAATTTAAGAAGTGTTTATAAACTATTTAAATTATAAATATAAAAAATTCAATGGTCGGTAATATTTATGTATTATTTGAATGTGAGATAAACAGTAATTAGTGTATTGTCCCGTTCATGTTATTTTATTTTGAAGCTTGTTGGGTGTGCATGTACGGGTTGACAGAATCCCTACCGATCACTTACAAACAAGGGGATGGGTGGGTATTTTTTTAACTTTCTTATTGAGGTGGGCCCCGCGTCTCAGGTAAGTCATCTGTAGGGGTTATGTGAACCCCTACATTTGTACAAATGGAAAAACTCTTTTATTTTATACATCATCATCACTTTAGTGAAAGAATAATGATATTTTACCAGAAAGTATGTGACATAATGGTTGACATAATATGTATTGTCAAGATATAATTGGATAAAAAAAATTGACTGTATGTTTTAAACAGTCCAATGATATGTTACTATGTGACATTATGTTAAGGATTATATTAATCATTATGCCTATGTAACACGATTGTTAGTGAAAATTCTATTTTTTAGAATTAGACAAATGGGCTCGTAGTATCTAGCACAAGTACAACTATGAAGCGGGAGAGAATATAGCCCAACTCGACCCTGCAGGTAATGGTGCCAAACAAGGTCGGATCCTTGAAACACAAGGTCTACCTATTAAAAGGCCGAATACGGGCTGAGTAGCAAAATGTCGAGTCAGTTGTCTTTCAACGCCCCTACACTCAAACACAACACTCAATCACAAATTTTAATCCAACTACACCATAGACGTTAAACCTACTCACAACATTAATAAAAATAAATAAATAATTGCAATAGTTACCAAATTTTTTTCAAACACGTAGCATAATATACGAGAAAAAATATAAAAAAGTAACAAAAAAATAAACAAAATATGCAACATTACTTAATCATAAAATATCTTCCATCTCACCCAACAAAATAATGTACATGCCCAAAGAAAAAAATTTCAAAAAACAATAATAATTGCCAAACAATAAAATCACGAATCAAACCCAAAATATAAATACGAAAAACATATATAAAAAACCAAAAAAAAAAAAA
>CAIGRL010252189.1:0-14373 GCA_903798325.1 Fraxinus xanthoxyloides
AAAGTTGAAGGACCTGTCTGCAATTAACATATGATTTTGGCTTCACAAAGAATACAATGCCGGGACCAAATGCACAGATTGAAATATGGTTGACCCTTGCAATCTCAAAAGGCCAAACGAGCTGTGATAGCACGCGCAAATTCAGAGAAAATTTCCAAATTTTAATACGAACATATACGAGTGAATGCTATTATCATTTATATGTATTTTACTCTGTTAGATCTATGATGTCTATGTGACAACGTTGACGAAATTATTGGATAAATGACATGCTAGTTGTGTAGTGGTGGTGGCGATGGTTGTGGGTAGGTGATGGGGTGAAATAAGATGACAAATTTTCTTTTTATATTTGTTTCTTTTTGTTTATGGTTTGATGAATGCTTTATCTTTCTTTTTTCAGTATTTTAATAAAGATGCGCTAGACAAAGGAATTGATTAACAGAAAATTTGATATTCAATTGGTAGAATAATTTTAAATTTCCAAAATTTGAGGCACAGGTAAAAAAATAAAATAAAAAATAAAGTGTGGGGATGAATTTGTAAATGATATAAAAGATGAGGACACAGATATATTATACCCATATATAAACGTCACTCTTAACGTTCTCGTCTCTCACTTTCAAGAGAACAACTCTCAAATTCATAACCTCGTATCTGTCTCGCTCTCCTGTACTGCCATCGCCACCGCTGCTTTTCGCCGACGGAATCTTTCCTTCAATTCGAGGTATGTATATCACGCCAATCACCGTTCACTGTTTAATCTTGTATAATTTTAAATGAATGTGTGCAGCTCCTGTGTCGGGTTATCTAAATTTAGCTTTTGAACCAGAGTTCTGTTTGATTTGCATGTTCTTCTCTTACCGTTGAAAACGAAACGAAAAGAAGATTTTGATTTTCTTTTATAATTTTCTGGTTCTGATATATGAATTATTTGTTTGTGAATTTCGGTTTTTGTGTCACTTTAAGGAGTCTGGTTTCCTGAATATTTTGTGCATCTCTTTTTTATATAAGCAATTTTATATTCTACTATCAGCTGTCCATGGTTTTCTTTGTCATTTATTAGTAATTTTTCTCCTTCTATTTTCAACTATATATTTCTAGGGCCTGTATATCTTGACAGCACTTCAATGTTTTTGGAGGGTTTGTTGTTTTGCTTTCATGGGCCTATCCTAGGTTTAAAATTTTGATAGACTATCATATTTGATTTTGTGGTAAAACGGAAAAGATTGCAATTGTATCCAAGGTGTCCAATTTTCAATTATTCCATGCTTTTCCAGTAAGGTCAAGGAATTTAAGATAATGTAGAAACTAATAGAGACTGTTATTATTCATTCAAGGTGAGGTTTCATATTATTTTTGCTTGAGGGCCGCCTTTACCTTAACGTTGGCTGCAAAATTGCATGTGATAGAGCAATTTATAGTTGTCTTGCTTCGGCGTGTTTGTGTATATTTTATGTTTTTACATTTTGTGAGTTAACTTAGATTTTTAATCTCTAATCACACAAAAAAAAAATAATAAAAAAAAAAATTGAACTGTCATTCTTCCAAATTTTAGAATCAGCATTATTGGAGGTCTTTCAAGGTAAATTAGTTATGATCTGGATTTGGTTATTATGTTACAGAAACTTATCGTGTATGTTATCATTCTTTCTGTTTCAATATTATGTGCATGTGTAACATAGAGGCTCAAGGCCTAGTTCAAGTTGTAAGAGCGAAGTCTAGATTGGCCAATGGACTGGATTCGAGCCTCCTTTGGGGGTGGCGGTAGGGTTGAAATTAATTGATCCCCTTTTAATAAAAGAAACCATTAAGTGTAGACACTTTCGGGAGCTTGCCCTTTCTGCATCTACAATCACACATGACATGGCATGGACATTCCATGGACGCATACCTAACATGTGAAAACACACCCAACAAATAATTAAAAGAGAAAAATAATAAATAAACATGTCTTAGGCCTCCAACACGGACACTGATCGTATAAAACAAAGATCAGATGTCATTGACATTAACATATTATGTGCAATGTAAGATCTCAATGTTGATGAAAAGTTGAATGATGATTTGAATTAACTTATTAGATTTTCTATCATATCTGTTGAATTATGATCTCGACGATGCAATTTAGAATATACGGAGTATAATATTGGAAACTTTATCACTTTTTTGCTTGTTCTCAAGAAAGAAGAATCAATATGCCTTTTCTACATTGCAATCATTAATTATCGCTACACTCCTATCAAATATATATTTAGTTATTATATTAATTGACATGAGCCTTCTTGTTTTCCTATATTTTTGAGAACTCTCGTATTCTGTAATTTGTCATATTTGTGTTGACAAAACCTTATTTCTGCAACACATATATGAAATAGAATAGTTACCAACTTTGACTCGTCTCTTATTTATGAGATTGTTTGATGGTGGTTGTTTTTAATTCAGAACTTACCGAAGAAAAGAAAGACACAGATGCACATACTCTAGAATAAAACTTTACAATTTTCATCTTTTTTGAAATAGAAATTCCATTGAGATTTGCTGCATTCAATATTCCTCTTGTGCTAATATGATGTTCCATTCATTCTAATGATATCATTCCTTGCAAAATTGGAAGGTCTTAGTTAAAATGCTTTCGGATTCAGTAAGCGCTTATACCGTTCAGTGTGCCAACTGCTTAAAATGGAGGTTCATTCCTACCAAGCAGAAATATGAACAGATTCGAGAAACTATAGCGGAACTGCCTTTCTGTTGTGAAACAGCTCGTGAGTGGCGGCCTGAAATAACATGTGATGATGAATCAGATCTTGTAAAAGATGGAAGTTGGCGTTGGGCAATAGACAAGCCCAGAATTCCTAAACCTCCTCATGGCTGGCAACGGATTTTACGAATCAGAGCTGAAGGGGGCATAAGATTTTCTGATGTGTATGTTTGCAATTCAGTTATAATTACTTTTAAGGCTTTAAGCAATGAAAATGTCATTTTGACTTTAATTGAGTGGACCCATTTTTCTTGATAGGTACTACGTTGCTCCATCGGGTGAGAGATTTCGATCAATGGTGAAAATTCAGAGGTAAAATTCATCTCTTGATGGTCATAAACAGTTGCATATGTTTTTATAACTTGTTGTAAGATACATGAATAATTTCTGGAGGATCCGTATCTTAGATCTCAGAATCTTTTATTTGTTCTAGTTATTTTGAATGTTATCTGATGTTTCCCTTTTCCAGTTTCCTGAATGAACATCCAGAATATCAGGTTGTAACAGAATCACAGTTCTCATTTCTAAATCCAACACCAATGGAGGAAAATTATGTGCGAAAACGTCGTGCTACATCCGCTACTTCACATAAGATGAGTGGCGCTTTGGTACAAGGTCTGAAGTTTGATGCTTGCTTCTAAGATTTCTAACTAATATTTTCTTTTATATTAGGTCCTTATAGTTAAACATATTTCCTTTTCTATTCTCTGCCACGTTTTGTTTCTGTGCCGCATTTTATTTCAAATTCCAGTACCAATGGAGGAAAATTACAAGAGAAAGCATCGTGCTACTTCTACTGCTTCACCTGACATGAGTGGTGCTTTAGTACCAGGTTTGAAATTTGATTTTTACTTGCTAAGATTTATAACTGGTCATATTTTATTTTATATTAGGTTTTTATGTTAAAAACATATTTTCCATATTTATTCTCTACCACGTTTTGATTCATACGTAGTCAGATGATAGTTAAGCTTGATTGAAATAATTTTTATGTTAGTTGCTGCCACTCCCATATCTTGGGGTGCTCTGGACCAGATGACAGACATATACTTTGGGAAGGAAGGTAACTCTACTTCAGAGGTTAAGGCAGAGGCACCAGCTGAAAGTTCAGGTATTTTTGTTATTTTTCAGAACGCGTGAACTGTTTCTATTGTCCAGTGACACGTCTAGTCTTCTTGTTTTACTTCACTTTAGAGTGTTGCCTGCCTTCCTTCACCAGTTTACTGTTTGCTCCTCTTTTCTGTGTGACATGAAACCTGAAGTGGCATCTGAAATGTAAGGATTGTCTGCATATCTATTTATTCACTCCAACCATGACATAGAAAATGGATATGTTTCACGTTTAAGGTTATCTTGTCATCTATTTATTACCCATATATTAGTTTTGGAAGCATATATTTATTGGAATATGTCTACCTTACAATGGTTAATAGTTAGTTTACAGTTTTGCTTCGTTTCTTTTTTTTACTATAAAAATGTGCCGGTCGGAATAATTAATGAGTCTTCATTTCCGGGATTTTTTTTCTATTATATGCCATAAACAATATGAAAATAAAAATTTATATGCAAAAGAAAAAAATTTACTGCATGATGCTTGCTAAAGTTAAGATTATTAGGCTTACCAAAGCCCACTGTAGAATAGAGACCTTAGGCCTAGTAAACTTGCACCGGTAAATTTTCCGACTTTATATTTTGTATAGATATATTTAGAAATGCAAATAAAGATTCCTTGGTGTGCTTCATTTTACTTGTGGTGACGGTATTGCATATATAGCATCATTGGTAAAAAATAAGCTAAAATCTTGTTTTTGCGTCCAACCCAGTATATTTTAAACAAGCACTTGGGATATCAGAAATGTCATCTGTAATGCTACTTGTTCTGTTTAAGCGAAGCATTTCTGATTTGGAAATTTATTCAATATGATGATCTAACTAGTGTGCATGACATAAATTTAATCACGCGATTTTTCTTAGCAACCGGGCTTAGTGTTATATAGACAACCTACAGAATACACACAATAGGTGGGACCCATTTTTTATGACAATATTTAATACACATGTGGCCCACCCTCATGTGAGTATCTGTAATTTTTCTGTTTAAACAGAATTTTCCTTTCTTAGTGCTTAGTTGATGCCCAGACATAGACTAGACAGATTAATTGCTAGGATTGAGGTTTGATCTTCAGATCTTTCAACTTGAACTGAGCATTGAGTGTCTCAAACGTATTAGAAATGTGACTTTAGACTACGATGTGCAGCTGCATTTACATTTTGAGCACTTTTTCCATGTACTGTTAGAGTTGCTTTAATATCTGGAATTATTCAGAGCTAATGATGGTTTCCTCGTTTATTTTTTCAGGTCCGGTGTCAATGATCCGAGTGCAGGAAGCGGATGTTGAGAGAGTACTTCACAACAAGATGTAGAATAGTATATTCAGTAGATTATAAGGTGCATCAGTTGGTTCTTTAGTTCTCTATTCAAAATACTTTTCAAGGAAACTACAGCAGTATTCATCCTTTAGGCATAAGGGCCACATTCGAGTCTCTTGCTACTGCTTGTATTTTGTGCCTTTGTCTACATTTATTTATGCGCGAAAAAAGAGAAAAGCAGCTTCATCTAATAGCTGAAGAAAAATATATAGAAATGTTTTGAACAAAAGAATTGGATGGAATGAAAATATACTAAAAATAAAAAATGATGTCCACGCTTCAATTTGTACTGTCAATAAATCTTAGAAAATCATACCTCAATAAAAATAAGCTAATCAAGAATTGCCATTTTAGAAGTAGAAATCCATTGAAACTTCCTAAAGCCATAGATCCGAATAGAAAATATTAATTTTGTCGAGTTCATTCTATTTTAATAGAATTTTTAAATTTGTACCACATAGGTTGACGGACTCAATGTCAGCTTGCATTGGAGAGAGGTTTTTAAATCATGGTTTATCTTTACTCATGTTACACTTTTTTCGGGGAGCGTTCCCCATATCAAGTTTTTTGACACATATATTGAACAAAGAATCTCAACTATTAATTTTCACGAATTTAATGAACTAAATTTATTTCATTAAAATACTCTAGAATTCTAACGTACGATGATTAATGTCCAAAAGACACTCTAGAAGGCAATTATTTGGATCTTTTAGAGTTGAATTTCTTGGTAGTATCCCAAAATTGAAAATCTCCAGAATATGGGATGTTCAGTGCGATCTTGTTTTCTTGGATACTGCAATCTAGTGAAAACCCGGGATAGCCACAGTTTTGGAGTTGTTGGCCTTGTAATTGGAAAGGAAATTGCACTTCTAAGGAATTTTTCTACAGAAGTTAGTTTGGCAATGATTTTTTTTTTTGCATTTGCCGCTACATTAAAATTGTACAAAATGCATTCAGGTATCTTATATTATATAATATGATGGCATGTTGGTTTTCAAATAACGAACATCAGTATCCATGAATTTTGCCTAGTGTTTATACATATGAAATACAACTAACTGGAAATAGACTAGACTAATGTTTTATTGGGGGACCAATTGTCTAAAGGTATTGTTAACTCTGCAAAATTTGGGAAGGGAGAGGGGGGTGTGCTTATCCTTTTTGGAGTTGAGGAGAACTACAGTAGCTGCTGAGATATTCGAATGGAGACAACTTCCCCATCTTTTCCAGCCTTCATAGCTTGGTATTTGATGTGAAGACCTGCTTCCGATAGTAAAATAAATATACGAACAATTGAAAGATACGATGCACGCTGAAAGTATTTTCAATTCGTTCTAACTACCCAAACGATTTGCACAAAATTTAGCAAGCATAAGGGTGCATGTTCAACATAATACCAGACAGGATTATGGAAAGAAAAAAATGTTATTTGAAGTTGTTTGAAGTACTTACACTGTTGCATATAATCATGCCCAATTAACTCGTTTAGCTCACTCATGACCATGGAAGGAACAAAGAAAAGTCTATACTTGAGGGAATGAGTACCTTCATTTTCTTGTAAATTGGTTTTGACTGCTACTGCATGCAGAGTTATCATAGCTTTTGGTTGCCAGTCCTTTCGTTTCCCCACCCATGACTTAAGATCAAGAATATCTGGAAAATTATTCACAAATATTTTTAGATCTATTCATACTGTCAGCTTAAGGTAATAACTGATTGTGATTCATAATCGAAATTGAAATAGCTTTATAGACATGTAACCGTAACACTAACGAAGTATGAAATCTTATGAGTAAATTTCTTTAGGAAATATACATTTATTGTTTGGATTTGACTACACAATGTGTTGTTATGTTTGGAGTATAGATCTATCAATGGATTGGAACATTGGTTTGGAAAGTCAGAAAGAATACCGGAGGTCGATTGATCCTGGAGATGTTTCATATCGAAAATCCCACCCGACGCTCCATCAGCATGTTTGTTGATATCGTGGGATCCTAATGTCTCATAGTCCCAGCTTCCGTCCTGGTAGCTCTCGTGCAGAAAGAGCTCAATATGCCTTGCATCTAAAGTCTGCATAGTTCCTGCATAGAAGGATATGACTTAAAACCAAATTCATCCAAACTATCACAACATTCACGGATGCAGCCATTTCATCCTCGTACACAAAAAATAAGGCTGCAGGAACTGACTATTCATGGGTAGTTGGACTTGAGTAGGATGATAAATCAGAGTTCCCTGAAAAAATTTATATTCAGACCCTATATTAACCAAGTTTTTGAATCATGTAAAGCGTTTAGCCTATTGAAGCCCAGCTAGCTTCTTTGCTTAACTCATATTTCTGTTCATCATGTATTTGTTGCATATTTTGTTTATTCACTACTTTGTATCGACTAGAAATCATAAACTCCAGAGCTCGAAGAAAGTAAGACGGATAAATATATAACTTTCTTGTTGAAATTTCTATGAACAGAACACGTATGTGCTTACCATCGCAAGTATTCAGGTCACAAACAGGACATCGTACAAGCTGTAAATCTGGAGACATCATCAAGAGTTAGGGTGATTATAATTAATGAAAATATGTAAATGCTACATAAAGTATTATCCGTAAAACAAGATAAAATTACTAAGTACCAGCAATCCAGATTCCGGCTTTGATATTATTTAACACGCAACAACCTTCCAACTCCAACATCTTCTCTATCTTGTCTTCCTTAGCAACTTTCAATGGGCCAATCAGCCTCTCAGTCAGGAATGCAGAATTTGAATCAAATAAAAACGCTCCAATTCGCATCCAATCTAATCATTTAGCCAAAACAATGAATAAATCAATCAGAACATTATGGATAGTTTTCACACACAAAATTAGGGGGCTGAAACTGAATAGAGTAAAACAAGAAATCTCCGTATAGAGTGCAGTTAATGATTCCTTTTAACATCCGTTCAGATGCCCAGCTTGAAATTGAAGCAACATGGAAATTTAGCAGTAGATCGCAGATAATCAGAATGAAAAATATAAAACCAAATCTACGCTAAGTGCGACATAAACTAAGATTTGTATTCCAATCTTGTCATCTTTATGAATAGTCAGTCAGATGCAAGATCTAAATATGATGCATGAGACCCGAGACTTTTTACTCTAGTTGACGATGACAATTTCTAGATATAAAAACTGGAGCAGTCACCAATATGCTTCTCCTGCTGACGGAACATGTAAGAGTGACATCCATCTGCAGAAATAAATCAATGACTCTAGTCAGAACATAAAAATACTCAATGTAATATTCCTAAATAAGGAATTGAATTATTGAGCAGGTAAAAAAGATAAAGAAGGTGAAATCTACCGAATGCTGTGGCATATAATTTGTTCCATTTGAAAGCAACTTTTCCTGGGTCAGGGACTTGAAGATCACGTAAACAGGCATACTTCCATACACAGTCCTCCATCATGATAAGATTGAACCATTTGCAAGTTGTAGCAAGCATCACCAAAGATACCCCGTCCAAGAACTTGGCAATCTCAGTCCATACATCTTCTTCGTACCTTTTTCAGTTAATATAAACAGAAATACATTGAAAACAGCTGTAAACTTCATTGGAAATTGAACTATTTCGTCAAGCAGCTTAAATAAGTCAAATCTCAATGTGGTTATCAAGTAACTATTATTTCAAGCAAGGTTGAATTCAGAATCATGGATGCAATATATATTGCCACAGCATATTTTGGGATGATATCTACCGTCAATGATGCTTAGTAACTGAAAGATCAAGTAGTTCGTACTTAAAAGACAAAATGTAGTATAATAAAATGATTCAACCTGTCAACGAAAATTTTAAGACAGCAACAGACAGAGTACTAAATTTATGAAGTGAAGCAGCTTAATCGTGTGCATAAAAAACATATATACCGAGAGACCGTTGATTCTCAAATCGAAAAAAATAAATAAAAAATTATTTAAAAAATTCTATCCAATTAGGCCATCAGATGAAGCTTTCAACTCTATTAAGTCTGATCGTGTTATTACTCGACAAAACCTGCAATTTCAGTTCACAAAATTAAAATTAAATCATCCTGGATTCTAGTCGAATGTTCAAAAACGTTCACGGTCACACATTATTTATCTTCTCCATTAAAAAATAAAAACACACATATGAATGGAAAATTCCATTCAATTCTGCGCTTATTTTAACTCGGATAGAAGCAGAACACGGCTTCCCCGATCCAAAACGAAATCCGATTTTTTCCAAATTAAGCCTCATTTTCGACAATAAATTATCCTACTGGATCACTCACATAAACATGAAATACATTAACACGTGAGTAAATCTACATAAAATACGTAAGCACAAAATCTAAAGAGTGCATATATGTATATACCAGCTGAAGAGGGAGTGATGAGCGAGGAAGGAGAATCTCGGAGAGATACAACAGCACATCTTTTTGGTTGTTCGTGCTCGCATTTCAATTTTGTGAGTGTTTTCTTCGAGAGATTTGAACTGTGAAGATTTGGAGTAGCTTTGATCCAACTGTGGGATTATTTATACTCGCGGGAAGTTCAGGAATTCAAATATTGTGAAGTTGTTAACGGTGTTTATTCAGTTCTCCGTCCATTTAAATAGATATATTATTTTTTTCGAAAAATTATGTAGATTCAGCCTTGCCCATTATTTGAAAACCCTTTTTTTAATATATATTAATTTTAAACCATACATCCAAACAATAAAATATTTTGTACATAAATTCAAAAAATTTCGTTACACTTTTTTTCAACGATTTGAATTTTTTCTGTCAGAAAAGACTTAAAAATTTAAATTATGTATTTTTGGAAAAATTTAATTTTAGAATTTTGCCTAAGATGCTCAATTAATCATTTACTAATCTTTAGAGCATGTTTAATGTAAATTTCTTTGAATTTTTATTTTTTTTGGGAAAAGTAATTTTTCCGAGAATGTAGTTTAAAAACTAAACAAAAAAAAAATTACAAATCCACCTTTAAAACTATTTTATTTGGAAAATATGTAAATATAAATAAGTTTTAAAAAATCTCTACCAAAGAAAACTTATATTCCATGATTTTTTTAAAAATCAAAAAATAACTTTTAAAATCCAAAAATATTTTTTAATCCTATTTAGTTAACTTTATAAAAATGTTTCTCCAAGTTAAAAAACTTCTTCTAAAAATTCATTCAAAAGAGAAACGTCTTTTAAAAATTAATTTTCAAACGTCAATTAAAGATAATTTTCTCATAAAACTCTTTTATAAAAAGCAAAAACGCTGCCTAACGGAAATTTAATACATGTTGTACAGTTTGACTATGAGGGTGTTTGGTAGAGATTAAAATCGAATTAAAATTGAAAATATAACCGTTATTGTTGACTTTTATTAAACAGGTGGGACCCAATAACGGTCATATTTTCAATTTTAATTGAATTTTAAGCCGTACCAGACAGGGCCTATAAATTAAAGAATGGAGATATTGAACACTTCAATGTAATTATAAATTGCTTTGACAACAGCATCTCTGGTGTAACATTACTACAGCACCCCCAAAACAGGACATTCCTATGCTAAAGAACGCTATAGCTTACAAAAATATACCAGCTATAGGGCTGGTCAAATGACACTTATTTGCAATTGAAAACTGCACTAGAGTACAAGGAAAATCTGAAAATTCCCACCATTAGTTTCTCTGCACCTTGCAAAAAATTGGAATACGTTAATTCAAGAATTTCCTGCAGTTTGGAGCTTGACATAAGCACGGAACTTTAACTTCGTCGTGCTCATCAGATTCAAACAGGTAATCATACCTGTTTAGACAACACGAGGACAGAATAGTAAAAAATCATGCAATAGATGCCAAAATGCGCCCTGTTTGTTGTAACTTAAAAAGTTGACAAAAATCAAAGTTAAAATCAACAATTAATTTTAACCACATTGTATGGAACACACAACTTTTTAATCATACATTTCATCACCTTTTATCAAAATCTACTAAAAATCTGATTTTTAGCTACAACAAACAAGGGCTCAATTGAAATTCAACTTTGGGGTGGGGCTGGGAATGCATAGAGAGAGGACTAGTAGTCATACGTTAACTCCTCGCCAGCTGAAACATCAATTTTAGCTACAAGAACTATCCGGCTCTCTTCATCACCTGTACTCATTATTCTCGCGTAACAATTGGGCATACACTGCAACAATATGCACAAGGTTATATATACACTGACATAACCGTACAAAAAGTACACAAAGTTTGTGAACTTGCTGATGTGGAAACTATTAATTGTTTCTTCACTAATGAGCTATGACCAACGTAATTTAACATGTGCATTATGTAAGAACATGTTTATGCAGCTGCACGTGCGATTAAAAATTCCTGGAAGAACAGAAGTCAATACAAGTAGACTAAATAGAATTGATCCAATACGAGACGGATGGTCTTTCGTTCAAAATATGGTTGAGGCTGTTGCTACCAAATATCACAACTTGACAACAGTTTTCATCCAAGTCAAATACAAATGTACATATAAAAGACATTTTAAGAAAGAAACATACCGAGTGATTGATCAAGCGGCCTATGTTCCCCTTATTTGTCGCATCAATTACTACTTCCTCGCTTATCTTGAAAAGCTGTAAGAGGATTGCATCAGATGACTGGAACGTCACATTCATATAAATGACTTCGGATGAATACAAGGCGAAGACAGCGGGCAAGAGAAAGCAAGGAAAACAGATTCACTTATTTTAATTTTGCCTTCAAAAAATATCCTTTGGGTCAGATTCAATTTTTATTAATAAAAACCTGCGGTTTCACAACTTTTTGTAAATGGGCGGCAGAAAGACTTGAATTAGAGACCTTTGTCTACTCTAATACCATTTTGAACCTCCTAATCTAAAGATCAAGTTGTAAGAGAGGGAGGCAAACTTGTTTATATAAAATTTGTCTCCGGGAAAAACTTATCATCATACATGGATCAGAGACAAATAAATTGATGAACCACATAGGATTAACTCACATAGCAATCTTTGCCTTCCGACCGATAGCGCGCCTCCCTCAGATCAGCAACACTGCGCCGCACCTGCTCACCTCGATACTCAAAAACCTGGAGAAATAGTTGATGGTAAAGGTTATAATGCTTAAAAAACATTAACTAAACAAGAAGAAGAAAAGCACCCGACTCCAATACTTTACCAAAAAGGAACTGTCATCAATCTGTCTAGCATTCATATCAGAAAAGAACCATCCCCACCCCCCACACCACCACCACCCAAAAAAAGAGTTTAAAAAGAAGATACCATTTCTCCTTCTTGAATGTTTTGCCTTGCAAAGAGGCCCCATCCATGTATTTTTGATTTACCAAAGCAAACCCGATACTTTTCTGTCCTCTGAAACATCACAGAAGAAATTGTTACAAGAGAGATCAGCACTCACACGTGCAACAAACAAGCATGCATGCGTTCATGCACACTCGAGCACCAAGAAATACACATCCACACAGCAAACCAAGAAACGAGCGCAGCCAAAACAAACTTAAATCATGAAGAAAAGTTATTTACCTGTAAATGGATTAGTCGTTCTCTGAAGGTTGAAAAAACCTTTCCAACTTCAAATTGCTGAACAAAAACAGAGAGAGAGAGAAATGAGCAAATAAGCCATCTGATAAGAAAAGATAGATAAATAAATAAATAAACTTAATAAAGAGTAACGAAAATAAATAGATATTGGAAATAAGGATTTGCTGTTTTGTCAAATTTAAATTAAATAAATAAAAATGGAAATTTCAGAAACAAAAAAAGAAGGAAACTGACTACGTTGTGTGAATTTAAACAATCTATAAAGTCAAAAGCATGACGGCTTGGGCCCATCGGTCGGTGGAATACTGACTCTTGTCCAGCTCTCTGTTCAAAAGACATAAGAATAGACAGAGAAGTAAAAACATAAGCACAAGCAGATGTGATCAAATGGACAGGAGAAAAAAAGAGCAACAAATTATCACCAAGAAAGGGCCTACAGAAAAACATGCAACGGAAGAAGAAAAATGAGTGAAAAATTAATTTTACTGTTGAGAGTGCTCAGGAAGTGAAAATGAAGACAAATCAAGAACATTATACTGCACCTTTCTCTTTGATCGTTTGAAAATGCGACACCTTGCAGCAGACATGGGATCAATTTCACGAGTATCAGCTAACAATGAATCAAAGCACTCAGCAGTCCTAGATGAGATGAGCCTTGAACCACTCAAGCACTGTTCTTGAATCTGGTTTTGAAGTAAGCTTCCGGTTGAGAAAACCCCATTGGGAGTCTGTATGACCAGTACATTCTCTGCACTTGGCATCCTAAGACACCAATCAAACATTTGAAACTAGGCGCTTAAAGATTTCCGAAAATTTGGACTTCATAGAAACTCCGAAACAATCCAAAACAGAAAGACAGCTGAGTTGGTATAACGTCCAGTCTTTTTCATATTTAAAAAAAAATAACACACACACACACACACACACACACACACATATATATATATTGAATGAGTAAATCATAAATATTAATCTAAAATTTCATATTAAAACATAAACAATATTATTAAAAAATAAGANTGAGAAAACCCCATTGGGAGTCTGTATGACCAGTACATTCTCTGCACTTGGCATCCTAAGACACCAATCAAACATTTGAAACTAGGCGCTTAAAGATTTCCGAAAATTTGGACTTCATAGAAACTCCGAAACAATCCAAAACAGAAAGACAGCTGAGTTGGTATAACGTCCAGTCTTTTTCATATTTAAAAAAAAATAACACACACACACACAATGCCAACAAGTTAATCCAGTAGAATTCCTTGAAATTCATCCTGTGTCCATTTGTGGACCTTGATTAGAAATATGAAGTTTCTTATACCACATAGAATCAACAGTGCACCAGTATGAATCCCAAAGAAAAATAAATAGAGACAATAAGACAGGTGAAACATTATGCATACCTATGAACAGCGCAGTATGAGACCCATTTGGTTATCTGTGTTCCATACTTCTCCTCACAATGTAACTGAATTTAGGAATGGAACTTACGTGAATAAACAAATAAAAGGAAGAAAAGGCATAAACATGGTTGTTTTGTGTGCCTGTGTTTCTTTTCTGCAAGTACACCAGATAAAACAAAAAAAATCATCACAAATTTTT
>CAIGRL010252236.1:0-11768 GCA_903798325.1 Fraxinus xanthoxyloides
AAAAAAAATCTTGGCTCCTGTTTAACCCACATTATTTTTTTCGTTCTCATTCTTCTACTCATTTTCAACCACACATTTTTCAATAAAATAATATTTTCCATCACATCAATAATTTTTCCTTCTTTTTTAATCACATAATTCTCCATCAATCTACTATTCTAAAATATATTCTTCTAAAATAATGTGGCTCAAACACACCATATATTTTTCCTTCCTTCTTTTTGAATTTTGCTTTTTCCTTTTTTTTTTTTTTGTTAATTTCCTTTAATTACTTTTGCCTTGTTTATAAATGTTGTTTAAATCTTTGTTTGGCAATATTTATAAATGGTCAAATTTTATTTCAACTACATATTTTAATGGATCCACAAGTACGCTAGATTGTTATCTATTTATAATTATAAAAAACCATTCATTAATTCTTCCCAGAAGAAGTTGGCAGATTGTATGGGAATGGGATGAATACCCAAATCTTGAATCAGGCATAATGTGATATCCTTCTAGTTCTATAAAAGCTATCGCGATAAGCTATCAATGGACATTTGTCTTTGATTAAAATATTATATATCCAGTGTTCTCAATTTTTCTACGAATGGACAAAAATTTGACTTCAAGCTTTGGAGTATTTATAGAATCAACAAGTTTTTTGATTTCTGATCTTGACATTTGACTTCATTGCTGGCAGTAATTTTTTTTTTTTTTTTTTATTGAAATTTACCACTCTGAAAGGTAGGTTAAAATTTTTTTAACAGTGCAATTGATTGGGAGGAGAATATGTGATATGAAATATCTCAAAATCTAAGGGTCTGTTTTCTTTATTGTTTTCAGGTCATTTTTAGTTTTCAATTTTTGAAAACACAGAAAACACCTTTACTTACTTTTAGAAACGAATTTTCAAAAATGTGTTTAAAATTTACAAAGAAAACGGAAAACACAAAAAAAATAAAATTGTTTTAGCTGTTTTTAGTTAAAATCAAGTCAAATTTTCATTTTTTTTTAATTTTTGAAAAATTGTTTTCAAAATTACAAAAAGAACGTGTTTTCAGCAATCTCGAAACACAAAATTCAAAATAAATTTAAAACTAAATATCAAAACATGAGAGAACGGCCCCTAAATTGTTTGGAGGCACGTGTTGAGACTTCTTATTCATGTATCAGTTGTCATTCATAAGGTGCTGAGACTAAACGTCCACAAGAGCAAAGAGCTATTCAAGTAATTTTTCCTAATAATTACACACAAGTGCAAGTTGATTTTCCAGAAGAAAGGTGGAAAAAAAAAAAAAGAGTAAAGTGACTTCCAAATAAGTTTTTGTTGGCAAGATTACATTTCTTTTTTCATTGTTTAAGTAAATCAAGTTATTTTTGTTGAACCAAAAACCAAAAAAAAAAATATAATACAAAACAAATCAAAACAAAACAAAAAAACAAAACTATGCAGTGAAGGGGATATTAGCAAATTTACTCAAGTATCCATTTATAAACTTTTTCGATCATTTATACATTTTTAAACTTGATACAATGATATATTAACTATTAGATTACATAATATTTATTACATATTTTCATCAAACTCTGTGGAAATACAGTCCCATTATTTTTTATTTTTTAATTTTTGCAAAAAATACACCAATCCTGAATTAGAAGTTTTTTGGCTTCTACTAAGTGCAAAAAGACTTCAAGTACTCTACACACACGTGTGTGTAAAAGCACCATTTAGGGCATCTTTGTGGATGATTATAATTTCTTTATAATTTATTAGTCAAAGCCGAATATTAATTTTAAATACACATTTGGTAGAATCTAAAGATACTATCACTTATCAACATTCATTTCTATCACGTTGTAATTTTAACAACTTATAATTTCATCCAAAAAACACTTAATTTCTTTAGAATTATGCTAAGAACAATAAAGTATGTTATATTAGCAGCTAGATCATCTTTGTTGTCCCTTAATCTGCAAGAAATTCCTCCAAGGCAATTCCATAAAAAGTTTGGGATATATACGAGGGTGGATCCAGCACCCGGTGAGCTAGGGTGGTAGCTCGTGCTGGATCCGCGGGTTTTAACTTTTTTTGTATCAATGTACATGTATTTTTGGTATATATAGCTGTAATTTTATTTATTTTCAAACAATTCTAGTAGATAAATTGGTTGGAGCCGCAATTGTTTTGAGTGAAGGTCTTGAGTTCAACTCTCCACAAGATCAATCATTTATGTTTTGTTTTAATATTTTTCACTATTATAAAAATTTTAGTTTTTATTAGAAAAGTACAACAATAGGGATTCGAACCTGTGCATCCGTTTGGAATTATTGAAAGCTTGACCACTTGGGCATTTAATTGATATTGATGCTTTATGCAACAAAATTATAGATGATCAATTTTAGAAAAGTAATTGATATATTCTCTCTTTATTTTAAGTTTTTTAAACTAAAATTCAACATTTCAATGACTCAACGGTTAAACCTCTAACTTCATGACCCGATAATTTGTCCGGGTCAACAATCGAATTGGATATGATAACTGTATTTTGAAACATGAACAAATAACGAAGAAAATTAAATTGATAGTTGACATTTATTAAAGTCCAAAAATTTATTTCTTTTAATCTTGTTATGGGAGACTATTTAATCGGTAAAAAAATTTAGCAATTCAGATGAGCATTGACACAATTTTTTCTTCATACATTCAACAACAAAATCTTTGTCATCTTTAAAATTATGAAATAGTCTTTTTTTTTTTTTTTTTGCTAGACTATGATTATTAACAAATCGAACCAAAAAAGTAAGCAATTTTCCAAACTTGAAATTCTTATTCATATTATTAGACTAGTAGATAATGTATATCTGCACTTGTAATTCGAACTATGATATAAGCAATTTCAATTTACGGTATTGATTTTCATTGTCGTCATTAATGATCAACGACCGCTCGTGATCACTCGAAATCCTAGATTCGCCCCTACAGAAGATGAGCCAGTTTCTGGTGCATCAGACGGTTGAAAGAGGGTCTGAGTTTTACTTGAATTAAGTTTCAAGTATTCGAACTTCTCACTGGGTGATTGAAGCTTCACTAACGAGTTGAACTGACTTGTTTTGCCCATTGACTAGTTAAGCTGGCTAGGGATGAATTGTAGGCCAGATGAGCTTACTGGCTCGACTAGTTGTATGTTGGAAAATCCCAACGTGTGTGGCCACACATGTATATATACTAAAATGTGTGGTGTTATTTTAAAGCTTAGTTAATAAAGTGATCCATTAAAACTAATTTTGAACTAATAGGTATTAAATGTCATGGAAATAAAGTGTAGAGACTAAAACGATTATTTAAATTGACGAGGGGCTAATTTAAAAGAACTGAAAGATAATAACTTTTTAATTCAATTATATATCATGGGTCATTGTTCCCAATTGAACATGAAATTTCTCTCTCTCTGTGCATCCCCGTCAACAGCAAAATTCCTAAAGAATTACGTATCAATTGAAAGATCATAATACGTTCAAGTAATCACATATATGGATCAGGTACGCTTCTGCTTCTAATCTTCTCTTTGATTTCAACATAGAGAATTTATATGCATATGAAAGGGTTTGATAAATGTTTTGATAGAAAACTTAATCCTTTTCGATTCCTACAATGTAAAAATTTGAGGTTCTATCTTAAAAAGTCAACCTTATTAAGAGGAGTAGTTCAAGACTTCAAACCATTATAAGTTGACCTATGTTTTCATCTTTATTTGATTTGTTATTTTATCACTTAACATGCCCCCACTATATAATGTTTCCATTCAATCAAGTAGATATTGACATTTTACCTAGGTATTTATTAAAGTTGATAGCAACAAATTACACGGTATTTCTGTATCTTTAAATGCACGTGCCCTTGAAAAATTGCATGAGAAATTGCATACTAGACAATATTAAGAAAGAGATAAATTAAAATTTTATCCAATCATTGAAGGCTGTCTGAGAAGGGATCTCGAGCACATGTAGAGGATGACTGGATGAGCCAGCTTCTGGTGCATCAGAAGGATGAAAGAGGGTCCGAGTTTTACTTGAATTAAGTTTCAAGTATTCAAATTTTTCTCTGAGTGATTGAAGCTTCACTAACGAGTTGAACGGACTTGTTTTGCCCATTGACTAGTTGAGTTGGCTAGGGATGAACTGTAGGCCACACAAGCTTATTGGCTTGTCAATCTTATTAATAGGAGTAGTCCAACACTTCAAACACTTATAAGTTGACATACGTTTTCATCTTTATTCGATATGTGATTTTATCACTTATGCCCCCCGCAAGATGATGATTCGATTGAGTAAATCAATCTTGAAATTCATGTACTTAATTTTTTTGAGTTTTAATCGGGATCAAATCGCTCATTTGAAGTTAATGTGATCTGATATCATGTAAAGACTCGAGGTTCCATATTAAAAGTCAACTTTGTTAAGAAAAGTAGTTCAAACTCTTATAAATTGATTTATATTTTTATCTTTATTCGATGTAGAATTTTATTCCTTCGTATCCAGGTTGCAATATAGAAAATCAATTAGTAAACTATAGACCCAATCAATTAAATAGATATCGACATCTTACCTATGTATTTATGGACACGGAGTACCTGGAAAGGTAATACTTAACCATCTTTTATTTTATTTTTATGTAAAGAAGAAAATTTTATTGATAAAATAAATTTATTACATATTTTTCAAAAAAATCACCAACTAAAAGTTGTGTTGTTAATCTTAAATACTATTACGTAAAAGTAAGAATAGAAAAATAATAACAAGATTACGTGGACGAGCGGAGAACGAGAAAATCTACTATATCAAAAATTAGTACAAGAGATAAATGTATTTAGCGGCTACTCCAAATAATACAATGAAATCCTCAAATACATCTCGGTCCATCCCTCCACTACCACCATAAACACCTAGAAATTCTAATAATTTTAATGTCAGTGTCACTGTGAGATTTTCGAGTCATGACAAGCAGAATTGGAGTTACCATATAACAAATCTTGATAGACTATTCTGTCAATAGTATTCTTTTTTATTTTTATCTTCGCAACAAAATTTGTTGGCTGCAATTAATGCAAGAGCTTGAGCAACTATATAGGTTGGTACCTGCATGATGAGAAAGAGACATGTTTACGTGAAAATAATATATTCATGTATTGAATCATCTCATTTAAAAGTGTAGCTTTTATAGGGAAGACAAACTCCTAAGAAGCAACTCGAATTTTTTTCCATTAAAAGCATGACATTTAAATAATTTTCAAAAATAGGCGGCAAAAGCAATGACTACGTCTAGATTCTAGAAATATGTCCAACAGAGTAAATCACCACCACCACTACCACTCTCCACATGGCGGATATTCTTGGAAGTATCACTACATTGTTCGTGTTTTGTTTCACCACGATGATCATAAAACCACCAGATATTAAGAAATAGGTTCCAAGCGATCAAATGTAAGCAAAAGTTATATATACATATCTATCATAATTACTGGTGTAGTGCGCAGAAGATAATATCGGATTAAACAATAAGATATTATAGTCATATTATGAAGTAATTGATCACAAGAACAAAATAATTTGCAGATAATGGAGATTTTATTATAATATGGAGAAATAATACAAGTATTTTATGTTTATAATTTGTCTAACTTAATCTAAAATATAAAAATATATATAGGTAACAATCCAAACCTTAGAAGTAGAGTTGTAGATGAAATAGAATGCTCAAAAGTTTTCTTATCTTGATCTCTTCAACTCCAATGCAAATTTCAATTCCTAATAGGACTTCCAAATACAATTTCAACTAAAATTCGTTAAATAGACTTCGAATATGATTCCAAAAATAGCATTCTAAATAGAATTCCTGCACTTTAATTAGAATTCTAAATTATTTTCAACAAAAAATTCGGATCACACTCAAATTCTAACAAGTAGAATTAAAAATTTATTCATATACATGCGACATTACTAGGCAAACAAGCTCTTTGTACCTTTTTGCAATTAAGTAAATAATATACCATTGAACATGGCAAGGTCAGAAATAATATTTCTGAGCTTGTCGGGAGTGTTCCTGCGAACTTATCTTGCTTCCCTTGGAATAACGGTCGGATTGTCGCACTTGCCAGAATTGATACTAAAATTTGAACTGAGAAATACCCAGGTGCGTACCTAAAGGAGGAAACTAAAGATTGTGCACCTCAGAGCACAGAGGTGCGTTGTGTTAGGAATGTTGAGCCTAACTCCACCTAATAAAATCGGCTTATTATGGGATGATTGCCCTCACCTTATTAAGTGGGTCATTTATATTTTTCCAAGCAATGTGGGGATTCTAATAGTTATAAAGTTCTACATTTAAATTATAACAAGCTAGTCCTAAAGTATAAGAATTTGAAACTCTTACATGGGAAGAAGCACACTTTAGTTCAGGCATTACCATAGTTCAATATGTTTCAATCATGTTCAAAATTTTATTTTGTCATCGAGTACGTTAGATTGATTTTGGGACAGGACATGGTCCAGTAGCATTTTCCTGCCATGAATGATTAATTTCTATTGCTAGACAACATATTGTCTGTTTACCGTCAAACCTCCCTTCATACGTCGGTGTTTGATAACTCTGTAAAGTTTATTAATGTATATTAGTCTTAGGTTTGCCACTTGATTTCTTGGTTGTCAATGGCATAAAGAATTGTTANCAAACAATTGTGAACAAATCGATAATGGGTAGCACCCAACATTGCATAATTGGGCCTAGCTCTGATACCATATTAGGAATATTGGACATAACTTCACCTAATAAAATCGGCTATTAGGGGAGGATTGCCCTCACCTTAATAAAACTCAACATTGCATAATTGGGTCTAGCTCTGATACCATGTTGGAATGTTGGGCCTAACTCCACCTAATAAAACCGGCTATTAGAGGATGATTGTCCTCACCTTATTAAGTGGATCATCTATATTTTCTCAAACAATGTGGGATTCTAATACGTTGAAATTAAAATTAAAAGAATTAAGTTGTATTAATTAAATAGTTAAAGCATTTGGATGTGACAGTTAACTTGATTATAAAGCACGCATTTCATATATTCAATTAGTTTTATTGTCGCCATTAATTCATGACAAAACGTGTAGATGAAAACTAAACAATTTTCTCTCTCATATGATTAAAAAAATTTATATTAACACAATTCTTTTAGACTAGATGCCCAAAAGGTAAATGAGTTGTTGATAACCAATACTCACGTTAAACTTTTGTTTTATTTTTGGGTGAACACGGTTCAATTTAAGCAATTTGAGACAAATTTTCAAATCAAACCACTTAAAGTGGGTTGGAATTTTTTCAAGCCAATCCAAACCACCTTTTTTTTTTAGTTTTTGTTCTTGTTTTGGTTCAGTTTAAAACTACGATTTAACAAAGAAATAATTAATATATATCAAATAAATTAAATCATAAATATAAGTCCAAAATTTCATGTTAAAACATAAATTATGTTATTAAAAATACAACAAATGAAAGTTCTATAATCCTAATAATTATAATAAAACAACATGATAGAAATATTTTAACCTCTTAATCGATATTGATTGATGCAATATCTACAATTGTAACACATGATTCATTCTCTCCATAAAAATAAGAATATAATATATGAATTCATTAATTATCGTTAATGATAAAAAAAACAACTAATAAAAGAAAATAAATAGAAAGATCAAATGCAATAATACCTAACTTTTTTTGTGAATCATTCAATGCTTCCACTTCATCCAAATTAATATTGACGAATTCCTATAGGTTCCTTGTTATTATGTAACTAATTTTTAGGATAAACCACCGTCTCAACCATATTTACACTCAACCTAAAGGAAATAAGAATTCGACCACTAATAGGGAATGTAGATTCAGAGTTGATATTTGAATAGTTAGCACATCTTTAGTAATTTGAGGGACAATCTTGTATTTATTTGTATTTAATTTTCACCAAAGTAATATATTGAAAGGTTCATTGGTCAAATATTCAAAATGACCATTTAAGTAATCTACCGAATCATTCTAACATTTAACGGTAAAATTTAGAAACTAAGTTAAAATGTAAATAATTAATTGAGGTGTCTAATTAGGAAATTAAGACGCAAATAAACTAAAAATGCTATCAGCTAAAAACTTAAGGGGGGCCAACAATAATGAAAACAAAACAATATAACTACTAATAAAAAAGACAATCTGGATAAAATGACGTGAAAATTTAGGCACAATTCAAGAAAATTCTTAGTTGGCGGAAAAGAAATACGTAAGTTTGAATTAAAATCTAGATTTAATTATCTACTCAATTATAATTGGCAATCGATTAATCTTGTTTAGTAGCGGTTGTTCAACACTTCACCCAATTTGAGGGTCTTACAATCACAGGTGTGGTGACCGCTAGATATTTGGATGAATTGGGATGTATAATTGTCTATTTAGGTATAGAGTTTAATTGAGGTGAATAAAATTAGATTATTTTTATTTAAGATTTTTTTTTTTTGGTAAACGGTTTGCAAATGTTGAAATCCAAACCATCCCACTTTGAAATGGTTTGATTCGGTTTGAAACCAAAACGTTGACGGATCTACATGGATCCAAACCAACGATTTCAAAAAAACAGTATCGGTTGAATTTTGCAGTTTGACGGTTTTGTTGTTTAGTCCCATTTTATTTAAACAGTTAAAAAATAATAAATTATCTATTTATATTTTATATTGAATCATTGGCGCAACATGATATTTGAAGTGGATCTATTCTTTCAAAATAGATTTGAGACGAGTACCATTGTGTTGTAAGGTGTACACTCAAAGTATGTTTAGTAGGCTCAGAAGTGAAGCTTATTTTTCTTCAAGTTTTTTCTTATCAAACATGAAAATTACTCTCACTAATAGTTTATTGTTGAGCACGACCAGACATGCTCGTACAGATATGCATTTTACTTGCATCCATGGGAATTTTCCAATGGTCACAGCAGGGTTAAAATGTGCACCAAATGCATTGGGAACCCTCGATTTTATTTGGATATTAAAAGGATTACATGGTCAATGGGACTGAGACACAGCCCAAACCCTTGAAGTAATAGTAGTGGAGAATATTGGACAATGGGCGAAGCCCCATCCAGCAATTAATACATTTGAGTAAAGAATGACAAATTGGCAATGGTGTTTGTAAAATCTTTTATCGAGTGTGTTATCATGTGTAATCTCTAGGAAGAAGCCATATATATGTTTTTCAAGATTCTCTCAAGTGGAAAGTTTTTCAAGATTCTCTCAAGTGCTCAAGTGGAAAGTTATTCTCTCAAGTGCTCAAGTGAAAAGTTTTTCAAGATTATCTCATGTGAAGTAAAGCTTTTCATGTGGCTGTAAAGTTTTTCACGTGACTCTATGATACTGTTCAAGATGCTTCAATTATTTCATATCCGGATCTTTAAAAAGACAACCATTTCGTCTATTTTCCTCAAGTGTGAAATAAGTAATATTCACTTTTTTCAAGATGGTTTTTAGATTTCTTTGTAATTTAAAAACTTCTCTTTGTTATCTTGTAAATTGCTTGTGATTTCAAATTTCAAAATCTTCTTGTATTTATTTTAAGATCAATAAACTATTTTCTTCTCTCCATAATTGCCTTTAACCTGGGCCTAATTTGGGGTGTGGGTGTGTGTGTAACACGAAAGAGAATGGCCTAATAAAATAAAATAAAAAAAATTCAACGAGTACCCGAAGTTCCCCGTCGACGGTAAAGGAAAGTCATTTTCATTTCCTAAGAGATCGAGCCATCAAGGAGAGTACTCTTATGTAACTTCAAATTAAAGAAATTAAGAAGTATATTCCATTCCAAATACAAGTTGTTCATTCCTATGTAAATTAAAAATGAAAACAAAAAAAAACTAAAAAAAAAATCTTTAGTTATCAACTGGAGACGTTACGAGATGGGGTTTTGAGGAAGGAACCACTCTGTGTAATTTCCCGCAAAGGCTTATCCGTAAATCTGATAATATTGTAGACCCAACCCCAGCCACGGCCCCAGTAATTGGGCCTACCATATAGATCCATAATCCCTTGTACTGGTTTGACACTATTGCTGGCCCTAAACTTCTTGCTGGATTCATTGATACTCCGGATATGGGCCTGCCCAACATAATCACTAATCAATATAGGTGCATGTGCAATTTTATAATAAATTGATTTAAAATTAATTGTCAGTATTAACAATTAGTTTTAAGTATAAATTATGTAGGATTCACAATTATTACTCATTTTTTATTACTTATTTCGTGGGATCCATCACTTCTTAATATCAAAATCAACTTTTTAACTTTCCCTTCCCAAACAAACACTAAATTTCCAGGTTTGTCGTACACTACTTTTTAAATACACTAATAAAATGCATAAAATTTAAGAGTACATACCCAGCAAACATTACATTTAGCAAAACGGTAAATCCAACGGTTAGACCAGCAAGTTCTCCTATCTGCATAACAAATCGAGGCATCCATGTTATTGTGTACAACAATTAATTTTTAATTTGGTATCGGTTGCATGATTTCTTTCTGTCTCTTCAGTCGTCCATGCATAAGTCCCAAGCCAAATAATTAGAATATTGCTTTAATTTAATGCATATAGATACCTTCAATTTTCACCATTTTTTACTCCTAATAATCCGATTTATGCAATTAAAATAATACATAAATGATGCATCTCGATCTGCTAAGAAAGGTATATATTCAACTATGTGTTGGCTTTTCAAAATATAATTATATTGTGTCTTTATTTTTTATATTTTCAAAATATGAAATTAAAATAATACATAAATGATGCATATAAGAATTAATTGGACTAACAGCTCTATTATCTGTAGCGACGCCGGAAACGACGANGACTAACAGCTCTATTATCTGTAGCGACGCCGGAAACGACGAACATGAGGTAGAGTGTAATAATAAATTCCATCACCAAAGACTGCACATTGGAGCCGGCCGGAAGCGTGCCGGAAAAGTGATTGTGCTCGCCGTGAACAGTAACCGGAGTGTACCGCTTGCTGGAGTTGATCCAATGACTTGAGCTTATATATAGGCCGGTACCTAATCAAAGATAGTAATTAATTCATCAACTTTTAATTTTATTTATTTATTTTCAGAAAAAACATCACTAGATAATCAAAGCGTATCGATATAATTCACCTGTTTCCATGGGAATCTCTTGCAGGTAGCAAAAGCAATAGTTACAGCAGGATTAAAATGTGCACCAGATATATGTCCGACAGAGTAAACCATAACCATAACCGCTAGACCCCACACTATCGAAATTCCCGGCAGTGTCACCACCTTGTCCTTGTCGGCGTTCACCACCACGGCGGCGCAACCAGCAAATATCAAGAAATATGTCCCCAGTATCTCTGCAATTATCTGCATTAATATCCATAATTAGAACTTGTGATTCATAATTAGTATATCAGATTTTATTTTTTTTGTTGTTGGGTATTTTGAAATCAATGAAGAATCACCTTCTGTATAAAAGGTAGAATGAGAAGGGTGCTGCCTGAAGAATTTCCATGGCTGTTGGTTGCTGAATCAGTACAAGTTTTGTGATTTATATTCACCGCCGCTCCATGGTTACCATTGGCACCTGTTGATATCTCAGCCATTTTTCTCTTAGGCCCTGTTTGATTTGCAAAATTTTCATGGAAAATGGAAAATATTTTCCTTTTTCCATGCAAAAGTATTGTTTGAT
>CAIGRL010252252.1:0-12880 GCA_903798325.1 Fraxinus xanthoxyloides
AAGTGTAAATTAACGAACAAGAAGCAAGGTTCTTTTTACTTTTTAGATATTTTATTATTAACTTTTTAAAGAGGGAAGTCGGATTGGGCGGGTTTATTCGGTTTTCATGAGTTAACCCATAACCCGATCCGACCCAACTTGCCTACAAAGCCAACCCACCCAACCCGTGTAACCCAACCCGTGTAAAAACAACAAAAAAACCAACCTAACCAGGTCGGGTTGGTTCGGTTTGGACGGGTTCGGTCGGGTTTTGCCCACCCCTAGTTAAGAGGCATACATCCAACATGTGATATTTTTGAATCTTGTCATAAACTCTATTAGATAATATGAAGCAGCAATAAAATTCAACTTTGTTTGCACCACATGTATTAGAAATACCAAACCAAGTAGAAGCTGAGACGGAACCATGGAATTCATCTAAATTAAGCACACTTCATAATATAATTATTGTACAGGTGGTTGTAGCATGTGTTGCAGACTCAATTGAAAGACAACATGGATCAAACAAGCTGACAAAAAAAGGATTCACGTAATCAACCCTCAATTTATTGGGAACACAACTTATTTCGATATATTAAAATAGTTTTAAAGTACGATAGAGAATTTGGGTGTTCAACACTATATACACGAAATATTTCATACAATTTCTCATGTGTGCATGAACAAAGCATTGTCGAAAATATTATTCCCTCACTTTCAAATTGAACAACTAGGTTTTAACTAGATTGGTTTTTCAACTGAAGCTTAGACTCATTTTTTTTTTTCAATTTTATTACTCCCAAGAGTGGTGCAATTCGAGTAGAGTAGGTCAAAAGAGCGACGCATATAACAAAACTAAAATGGATGTAGTGACACTGAGACTTAATTTCATGTCTCCCAAGAGTGGTGCAATTCGAGTAGAGTAGGTCAAAAGAGCGATGCATATAACAAAACTAACATGGATGTAGTGACACTGAGACTTAATTTCATTGACCTTTTCAACAAAGGGAACTTAATGGCGAATCCCATCGAGTAACTAAATAAAAATACGAGGAACATTATACTGATTGAGTAGTCAAAAAATATTTCCATTTTGGGTAAGTAGCCATTATTTTGAAAAGGAGAAGACATTAATGGAGACATTCAATTTTGAAATGGAGGGAGTAGTATAAATTGCATGAATACATATTCAAGGTGTGGTCCTTCCTTCAAGTACGACAAATTAAGGGGAGGTTACTGGGTTAGAATTCTACAGAAAATCTAAAGGAAAGTAAACAATGTAATGGCCTTATGGCCTTAATGTTGTTATTGGAATGTTGTGCATTGCGAAATTCCAATCAGATTAATGATGTTCAGAGATTTTTACCCGCAGAAAATATGAAATAAAGATGAGGAAGAAACTGATTATCAAGGAATCATTCCTAGAATACATAGGCATAGTGCAGTGTCAAAATGCACCTTTCAATCAGAAAGAGGAAAATAATCACGAAAGTTAATCGATTGTGATAAAAATGGAAATTGGATTAAAACTTAACTTCAAGGATCCAAAATTCTAATAGGAAACCAACTTCCACTTTGGAAATTGAAAATAGTAGCTATCAGAAAACTCTGATAACACTACACTAGACTAAGAAATTCATGTGATCTTGAAATGCCACATGCAACAAATTCACATGATCTGCTAATAGTGTAATTTTATTCAAGCTTCCCCTTTCTTAAACTCAAATGGACTGCCCTATTTATGGGAAACCATTTTAAGGGGAAAACGGGAATTGAAGGCTTCTACCAAAAGCCAATCAAGACAACATGATATTATTCAACATAGATCCATAGTATTCAACGACTTAAAAGAGAAAAAAAAAAGGACAAAGGGAAGAAGCACAAACCAATCGTATGTTTATTTGAGTTTTATTGCTAAACAAGTAGGAGTCCAAACCTAAAGCCTACCTTTGAAAACTCAAATAGAAAGAAAATTGTCTAATAGTAATGTCAATAAACAGAGTACAAAAAGGACACACTCAGTTCAAAAACCTATAATTAGAAGAGAAGATACAAAATTAGCAAAAACTCTTAAAAAAATAATGTTTGATTAGGACTTTCCAACTGCCTTTTTGCACTGGAAGAAACATGAAACAGAAGGCTCATAAATATTTTCGCAAGTCTAAACTAATTTGTCAAAAAGAACTTCCTATAGCTTATAAGCAATGTCAAACATGTTCTGCTTATATGCATGGAAATTAACCCCTTAAAATGCTTATAAGCAATCTCAATCACTCTCATATTATTTCGACAATGGTGAAAGGTTATAAATGCAAAAGTAAACATGTCGTCCATGTCTTTGATGCTTATTATAACCCCATAAGACATATATAACAGCATAATAAACAGTAATGCTTTGGTGCATCTCATGACTATTTTACTTATATTTCTATTTTTTTTGTCACTTTTGTCAAACATTTATACATCTTACAAATATATAAAGATATCTTGTTAATGATTTATGGATAAAAAAGCAAAGAATATAGGACAAGCTTCATGCATTGAAGATATCAAGGCATAAGGAACATGCAAAAATGGCATGATTATACATACAAATAGACCACAGTACAGAAGCTTCTACACTTACGTGCTAATCGTCGAAGACCGATATAGTCTACGACTGAATCGATTTTCAGCATCTATTCTGTCAACAAGTGGTCTAGCATAGCCTGCAAAGAGTATAAAACAGAAATTGATTGTAAAATAAATAAAATCTTAAAGAACATGGTATAACAATAGGAGAGAAGAAAATTAAAAAGTTGTGGAGTGTCAAGAAACCTTCAAGTCCAGCAGTAAACAACACAAGATCTGCAAATTCACTTAGTTGTTTTAGAAATTCGTTCAATCCAGGACGTTCAAACACTGTCACATAGTTGATCTTAGGTTTTCCTTCAAATTCCTTGAAGCCCCATGAAGAAAAGGTGAAAGGGATATCAAATGTTAAGAAAGACTCTAGACTTTTCTGCTTTATCCTTAATGGGAAAATATATGTAACAAACCTTATCAGACGAAACACATTGTAGTTCAAACCATTTTAAACCAGCTTCAGTGGCCTGAGCACGTATCATCGCAGGTAAACTTGACGTCTCATATGCACTGACCAGAGTTTCGTCCAAGTCAAGAACCACCTGCACCCAGTAAAATGGGTGAGACAGGAAAAGAAATTCAATTTGTAAGCATCTTTAGACAGAAAATTTTCATCAGCCCAATAATAATAACGAAGATAAATATTTTTTCTGACTGTTATGTAGAACTTATTTAGTTTTTAACTTAAATCAGGACGAAAGTCTACAAAGTCTAAATCATGACTCACTCTAGATTTAGTAATCCATCATCTGTTCTTCCTTTCCCTGTTTTATTTGACAGTTAACTCTTATCCTTGATCATATCCCACCCCACCCCCCGCCTGAAGAAAAAGAAGATAGCATTCTTGCAGTTGATTGATTTCATCAAGGACTTCTCCCAAATATATGTGAATAATTGTATAAAAATGTTTCTTTACGTTTCCATTTACTTAGGTCTCCAGCCACTTCATAAACATCACATTTTTTCTTCGACCATCTGGTCAACTAAGAGAGAAACAAAAATCAACGGATCATTCGCAATTAAATGGCATGTAAAGTTTCCAAAAACATGCCGTGTTACTTTTTTGTATCACAGAAGTTATGATCTGCGTCGTTAGTTAATAAGTTGAATCACAAGGCTAAAAGTCAACTCAAGCACTTCATAAAGTCAATCATACACTTAATATTTCCCATCATTAGATGTAGGCGTTTAATAACCCTTTGTTTGTAGCAATTGTAAACAATTCTATAAAATAAGTGATCTCCAACACATAATCCCACGAAATATCAGTTGAATTTTCTATATAGATTTCTTTCTCAAGTATAAATATTTGTCATTAAGGAATAGAAATATACAAAATAAGACAAGACAAGTTTTCTATCTTTCTTCATCTAACATGGTGACAGAGCATCTTCAATCCACGTTTGGATTGAGCTTGTCTTCACTTCCATTCATTGGCAAGCCAACTAGTACTGCTCGCCCAGCTGAATTCTTTATCGTCAGTTTCTTTATATATTTCAATTTTAATTAACTGAATTTATGCTATATATATGCATTTTTATCTGTCGGTGGATGGTATTCCCTTCTCTCCCAATGCATTGCTCACTACTGGACCACCATCACGACCATAATTCTTGTTGCTTGGTCAAGCGGTTTGCCTCGGTTCTCTCATCAGCTATATTTTCTTGGTTCTTGGCATCGAATTTTCCATCCTCACTCCATGCCAGGTTTGATCCTGTTTTTCTCTTGGGCTTTGCCTGTGCCTGTTCTCTTTCTCCAGCCTATTGGCGGTATAGGAATTTGGGTATATTTATCCATCGGTTCTAGTTCTTTTACTATTAGACTTCACACTTTGAGTCACAAGCTTCTTAGCCTTAGGCACTAACTTCCTCAAAGTCATTCACACCTCTTTCTTAAAGCTTTGTTAATTATAAACACCACCTTCTTCACTAAGTCCAAACTTGCAAACAACTTTGTCCTCAGGACAATTTAGAATTGGCAGCAGAGGCCTTAGTCCTTGTGTTGTATTTTTTGAAGTGGCAAATTTCCTTGGAGGTTTTGTTTATGGCAACCTTTAGTTTGACAACAAGAACCAAAAGCCAGCTTCTTAATAGGGTTATTTTATTCTCGATTCCATGAACTCTAGATACCAAATAATTCCATTCCAAACTCTCAAGTTGGCTTGCCTTTCTACCACCACAAGCTTCTAGGAACGTGAGATTTAGGGCTTTCAGAATCCTGTGATTATACTAATAGATCACAATCTACGAAATATGAGATTGATCGTTTCTTAGTCACAATTATGACAATAACTAACTCAAATTTTCCATTATTCCTATTGCTATGAAATTCAGACCAATTTAAATTCAAAACTCAAGCTAAAAGAAAATACCGTTAGCTTCTCCACAGACGAAGCATCCAGCAGCTTCCCTCCCCCGGCGATTGGAACAGTGGCGGCCAGGGGTGGAAGAGTAGGCGGCGGAGGGGCCTCTTCCGGCTCTTCTCCGAACTCCGACAGCTCAACTACCGGCAAAGGTATAAAATGAGACGGAGAGTGAGGAGCAGAAGAAAGGAAGGAGCCGTGACGCAGGCCGACATACGAGAGGACCTGAGTGAACGAAGGCGTTCCTCGGAGGATCTGAGTGAAGATCTGAAAGAAAAAGGCCAACCAGTTCAACAGTGTTCTCCAAACCTGTATTGTCCGTGGCGCGTAAGCTTCAGGCGCCGCCAGCTCTGCCATCATATATATATAATACTAGTTATTGTCGGAATCTGTATATCTACGTCTGCCAGGGAATAACGAGCACAATTCAATACAATCCTGGATTGTTTTTTGGTTATTTGGTCTGTGTGAGAGACAGATATAGAGAGAGAAACAGACGACGGAGTCACGGAGGAGTGGTCAAGATGGAGGCTGTGGCTGTAGAGAGGAAATGAATGGGAGAGAGAGTACTTGGCACGTGTAAAAAGTGAGAGTGGGAGAGAGATAATAGGCGGACAGTACTTTATTACTGTTAATACAGTTGGTCTTTTTATGTTTTTGTGTTTGGACTTTTTCCTTTTTTTTATTTTTAGCCTTTTCTTTTCCTCTTTCTTAATATTATTATAGTCATGTACGGTTTAAAATCCAATTAAAATTGAAAATATAGTTGTTATTGGGTCCCACCCGTCTAATAAAAGTCAACAATAACGGCTATATTTTTAATTTTAATCTGATTTTAATTTCTACCAAACACCCTCTTAATATGTTTGATCGTCAATATTTTTCATGAAAAATGTATTTTTTCACATAATTTTCTATTTTTGTGTTATTTGATTGATGATCTTTTCGTGAAAAATGTTTTTCTATTTTTTATCACATGACCATATTTCTCTTGAAAATATAGAAAATATTTTCTTCAGTGAGATGTGATTTTTATTTTCGAGGTAATTCACTTTGTCTTGTGTATCCTCTCTCTCGTCTATTCACCAATAAAAAATAAACAATTATAATATTTTGGGATAATTGCAGCACTGATATCAAACCTTTCATTTGGAAGTAGACTTTATTAAAACTTTTCATTTGTATCACCCACAATATCAAACCTTTCAAAATGTCGTTACTGAAATCCAAATAGACGATTTCTATAATTCTATTAGTTTTATTGTTAGTTGACCAAATAATTGGCTTTGAAAATAATTTTGACTAATTTTACTACACATACCCATCCCAATCTACAAATCCCATATATGGGAAATCTTCAAACCTCAAATCTTTAAGTTTTGTATCTGCCTTTATTTATGTATTTCACATATGTTTTAAATTGAGAAAATGGGTCTTACAGACTATTTATTGGGTTTTAAAGATCTGCTAGTAACTTGAGAATGCCTTTTATGTACTACAAACAAAATTATTGTTAAAAAGATGATTGGCTGAATTTTGTAGGAGTTGGTTCCACTATTGGTGCTGGATGCTAGGGAACATTCAGGACCAGCCTTTACTTTTCGTTTCAACCAGTATAACAGTTGCTCTTTCTGCCTTCTGCTGTGTTGAGCTAGCGAACTGTTGCCCATCAGCTGAGAGTGCCTATCATCCTTCTTACATATCGGAGAAGGGTAATTCATATTATTTAAATTCCATCATGTTGTGGTTTGAAGATTTCCCAGATTTTGGGTTTGCAGATTTGGGAAGAAGAAGGTGGAAATAAGTTTTTAATTTTAATTATTTGATTTTAGTTATTTTATTATAAAAAAATGTAAAGTTGTCATTTTAACTTTTTAAAATTAGTCAAAATTACAGTCAATGTCAATTATTTGGTCAATTAACGGTCAAGCTAACATAAATCATCTATTATGACTTCAATTGCGACATTTTGAAATGTTTGGTACTATGGGTGACACAAGTGAAAAATTTGGACAAAGTTTACTACTAAATGAAAGGTTAAGTACAGCTGCTACAATTTTCCCTAACATTTGTTGGTTGAAATTAAATCAATCAAACACATTTAATTAAAAAACTTCATACAAGGAAAAAAAATTCTTTAAGAATTGGTGGTTTTTATTTTCCAAGAAATTCATTCTCTCATTTTCTCTATCTCATTTAACCACCAATAAAAAGTGGATAAATACAATATTTTTCAAATTAAAAACTAACCATACAAATAAGTTATACGCAATTGAATTGCATGCCAAGACTCTTCTTGAAGTGCTAATTAAGTCATTCTTTTTCTTCAGCTGGGATTATTTGCAACATTACTAAAGAATAATTCTACTTCTAAAAGCTCGAGCAATTAAATGTGCAGGTAATTTGCACATGTTTGATACATATTTTTCAAAACACAATTTTTTTTTTCATAACCTCATTTTTCACTATCAGATTCTTTGAATAATATAATTTTACATATAAACTTTTAGATTTTTCTTAATTTTTAACCACACAATTCTTTTTAAAAAAATTACGTTTTATAAAATCTACTCTAAAAAAATCTCTATCAAACGGGTTCAAATTATTGAAAAATTTAAAAAAAAAAACTTCATTTCGCTCTTCCAACATTATATAAACAAATAAGATTTTTTAATTACTATATTCTGATTAACAAAATTTATTCAATGAATAAAAATAAAAATAATCAATTAAAATAATTTTTTCTATTAGTTGTTATTTGTTAGTTAAAATCAACTTCTTATTCATTTAAGTTGGAAAAAATTTTCGACTTATGAAATTGTTAAAAATAATGCATAATTTATTGACATCTAGTGCGAATAGAAGAGAATAATATATAAACATAACTAATAAAATTATCTATTTTTTGTAAAAATGCAAAAAATAAAAAATAAAAAATATGTATATAATACAGTAAAAGGTCTCAAATAAATGTGAACTTATGCAAACATAGATGAATAAGAAAGAAAAATAATTTTTTAGATGAAAATGTAGTACTTGAATGAAAAAAATAATTACAAATGTGTATGTGAAATATTATACAGTGTAATGCAAAAGGAGTGATTTAATATTTTTAATTATGGATATTTTGGTCTATGTAACTATTTTTAATGACAAATTTGTAATTTTTTCACAATTTTTTTTCTTTACAGTATTTTAAAATGTAATATGTAAAGTGTAAATTTAAAAACACGATATCTGAAGTGTAAATACACCGCAAAACAAGTGGTGTATTTTGTAAGTTACCCATAAAATAATTTATATTTAAATTTCATTAGGTTTGAAGTTAAAAAAACTAAATTTAATACATTTAGAAATAGAGAAATTGACTCCTAATAAAAATAATGCCTATCTTTCTTGTGATGATTGAATGATATTAATGGTGGTGTCGAGTTGTCATGTCTTGTTTATAAAGCTTATATAGAATTCATAACTGCTTTTACTATGTTGTTCTTCTGGGATTTGGTATCTCCCACCTGCCCATCTGTCCCGAGTATTTATGGATAAGATAACTACTTAAATTCCTTGGAGTTATGTAAACTACCTGTTTGATCAATCCATTGGACGTGTCTCATGGCCCATGTCATGGAATGAGACTTCTATATGGTCGATTCATCCGTGACATTCCTAGTCGAGCATATGGTCGATTTACCCTTTTAGATGTAAGATAGACCATCTTTTCATTTTGTCTGCTCGGGCATGCTCGGTGTACTTGTATGACGGACTTGATTTGTGATTGCCCGAGAATGCCCGATGTACTTGTAAATTAGCTTTGATCAATATAATTCATATTTACAGATGAGAGAGAGAGAGAGAGAGAGAGAGAGACCATCTTGTAAGCCCATCATATTTGTAGAACCATTTTTACTTAATTCCTTGTTTGGATCTCTCGACTTTAAGTATCATATGATATCTATTTAACAACTTTATCTAAAAGTTTAAGTTTCCAAATATTATGAGATCAAGTTTTACCACCATCTATCAGTAAAATTGTGAATGAAGAAACAAATCAGGCCTTCCATGCTTTATATACTGTGTAAAACAGAGAGGAGGCTCTGTATAGATTGCAATCCATGAAATTAACACCAACAAACTATTGTCTATTCTATTGTACGAGGAGTACAAGACATCTATGTTCACTCACCAAACCTCGAAAAAACCGAAGAAACATAAGTATCCACACCCCTTGTATTGGACAAGTTCAAATTACTAATTTCTGCTAGTCACTGGTGATACCTCTTCCGAACATATTTCTCATGGTGAGAACAGAACAACGTGAAGAGGCCTGATCGGTTGGTTCATGACATTTCATTATACTGATGAAAGTAGGGAGACTCGAGTCTGGTGCTCTTTCTCCCAGAATGGATGGTCCTCTTCTACCAGATATTCAAGCATTGTATCTGTATTTTTAGCAGTCCTTTCCATGGATAATAAATTGGTGTGTTCATTTGATGCCAATCCCTCTTCATAATGGCCATTGAAGAGAGAATTTGATCTCAAATAATTTTCAAAAGTGGCTTCTTTTAGGTCCCCTTCTGCAGGCCAGTTGCTGAAACTTCCAAAACCTTTGATTCCAAATGTTAATTTTCTTGCTTTGGCTCTCTCTTCTTTGAGATATGGTCTATCTTCAAGAAGGTTCAGAATTCTTTCAGATTTCTTCTGTACACTCAATCCCCAGTTGAACCTGCATATATGTGTCAAGATCAATATGTTGAAGATACGAATATAAATAAATAAACGCATCTCTTCTTCAAAAGCACAACACTCAAGATGAGACGATTCAATATGGTACAAGATCAGTTGAAGGCTTTGAGTTCAAGTCTCAACTCTGCCAGTTTATGACAATTCCATGACTCAATCCTTTGAATACACGAGCTGCGTGATACAAAAATCTTTATTTCAAGTCTCATAGTCATTCATAGATGGAACTTTCAAGTGTCAAGCCTTTGATGAAAAAATGAATTCAGTATGGCCTTGAAGGGATGTAACTTCAGTATAAAATAAGTAAATAAAATTCATCGAATCTCTAGTTGGTTTAGTTCATAGATGATGAAATTCGATACAAGGTTGTGTAGATTCATCTCCACTGAAAACCTTCGTGTTAAATTCTTTCCTCTAAAGTTTATTTCTTGATGACGTGATTCTCTATAACGAACTAAATTTTCTTCCAATTAGTACTTATGAAACGCGCAAAAAATAGAAGAAGACGAACAACAAGGACTAACCCTTTCTCATCCACGTATCGAAAATTTGCCATCTCTCTGATAATATCTTCATCACTTTCAAACTCATCAGCCAGCCTTTGTGGTCCATGAGTGAGAAGGTGTTCCAACAAAATTAGAGCCTTGTAAGAGGCTCTCCAGTTCCATGTATCAAACTTGGACAACCTTAAAAATGTTAAATGAATCAATTATTGTTCCATGAAAACTGAATTTAACTGTGTACAAGAAATTAAAGAACCTTTGATGCAGAATATGAACAATTCTCTCATAATCATCCACTTCAAAGGCTGCACGTGATATTAATCTCATGGCGTTTGTGTTTGCTGCCATTGAATCTCCATTTGTAATTTCCTCTGTCAATCTGCATCAGAAATATCAAGATTCAACGAATAAATTTGAAATCCAAGATTTTGCAATAGATTTTTCAGACGAATCTTTACATAGGAATAAAAATTGAAGTGATGGGATGAGATGTTATATTTGGATGGGAGTAACATCTGTGAGAACCAATCTTGCAGTCTTGATTTTCTGTTTCAAGAAGAAGGAAGCTTGCCTCTTGAACTCGTGCATCAAAGATCCCATTTTTCTGTTGAACTCAATGAAATATTTGTATAGATTTTATATACGTAAATGTGAGATTGTAGAGGAAGAAATAGTCCACATGACGACTTTGGAACTATAACTACTCCATTGGCATATCTAAAAAGTGGGATTTCGATTGTAATTTGACGAAAATATGATGAATTTCTGAATATTTTGTTCCCAAGTGAAGGACTAAATTATATTCAAGATTTGATAGAGTTGTAACAGAAAGATAATATTTTCATTTTTAAATTTTGCTTAGGATTTCTTTCTTTTTTCCTGTTTTGGTTAGAATATAATGGCATGTTTGGACTTCTACTCCATTGTTGAAATTAATTTTGTTCAATCCGGTGTTCACAATACTTCGCTCAATGAGTTTTTCTATTCCCGTCTATTTCCTAATCGAGTTCATGTCCTTTTACTTCTGAGCCCTGAGAATTAAAATCAAATTTTTAGTATATCAAAATTGATGAAACGTGTTGTTGAAAAGTTATGGATTCATAAAATGTGTGGTTAAAATCAGTTATTGATTTGACTTAATCTGAGTTTGTTTATGGATAACACCGTACTTCGGTTGCTAAAATTCATTTTCCTTTTTCCAAACTTTATCAACATATGACGTCAAGTTCAAATTTTTAAAGACTTGTTTATTATTTCAAGTCAAGTTTAACCAACCTAAAACTGTGATTGCTTGAATCCATCGTTTAAATTGCAATCAACAGCACCAGCAATTGTCTTATGTGCCTCTTTACCAACTTTACCAGTCCATTTCACAAATGGACATGTTAGGCAGCAGTTGCGAGTTTTTGGTGCCATTCAAACTATATTTCTACTAAAAACTAAATTCTTTTGACTCCAATTCTCTAAAAATTCTTTTTTTTTTTTTTTCAAACTCAGTATCTAATCTCTCCAACGTTATATACTCGAGAACATACAGTGCTGATCCATGGTACGTATTAAATCCGGAGAATGACTTTGGTATATATCAAAAAGATAGTTGACGAACCCTATTTCAGGATTTGATCCAAGCTCAAAGTGGTGAGTAGAGTATAAAATAATGCTATGATCAACCAAAGTTCATGATTTCTACTGAAAACATGAAAGTTCACTTTTCCCAGGTTTAATTAGACCAATACAGAAAAAACTAAAGGATTTTCATACAAGTAGTCCAAAACACGAGCATGTATCGCTGTTACAAATAAGTTCCTGTCAGATTTCATTAAAAGTCCTGTATCAGCCTACTTTGAACGTTAATCGCTGTCTTGTTCCGTGCTCGCCCAAAAATAATAACTTCAGGTATAAATTTTCCATATTCCACTCCTATAACCTAAAGACATCAGAGCCATCTCCCACAACATATTGGGAATGCTTAATAAATTAACTTTCGATCCGGGAATTTCTGTCCAATTCACAGAAATCTCGATCATAGGTATGCGGAACCATTTGCACAAGTATACTACCTCAACATCAAAACACCACCTGCAAAATTACAAGCTCAGTAAGTTCTACAAGATAAACCACATTATTTCCTGCATCCGAACCCACAAAGAAAAGGGGATATTCTAGGAAAGTGGAAAATGAAAGGAATGAAGCAGTGAAGCAGAACATAGAAACTATAAATACCCAAATGGAGAAGCTGAAGGAACCATTGAACTAAACTAATGATGTTTAAATTGTGTGCTCAAAGTAATTACAGGAATCATTTGCTGTCTCCTAGCTTAGATACCTTGACCATATTTGCTGCCTGTAATACATTAGTTTTCTCACATAGATCATGATAATTATGGTTTCTTCTTATTAGGAAACTATTCATTCACTAATCACAATAGCTTACAACATAGTTATCATGCACAAATGATATATATTATATCTTTGACGTAGTACCACAAAATCCAACAATGAAGTCTCTCTATTCATATTTTTTACCAATCACTCTCAATTGTATATATTCTATGTTTATGTTAAAAGAGATTCATGGCTGAAGGAAAAGCATGACTTAACTAGTACTTCAACGAGAGTATTGGCAATGAAATATGAATAAATCATATGTTCTCTTATTTTTGAAAATTTT
>CAIGRL010252286.1:0-10552 GCA_903798325.1 Fraxinus xanthoxyloides
CCGAACGATTCCATAATTATATTTTGACCCGACGGGTCCATTTATTAAATACCCGAAAATTTTAGAATCGAACCGAACTGACCCACGGACAGCCCTAGTTGAAAATGAGTAGAAAAATAAGAATGAAAATTTTAACGTGTACCAAACAGAGGCTTAGCCTTTATTTGAGCTCCATTTTGGGAAGATGATTTATTTTTGAATAGTAATTTTTGTAAAGAATGTGCGGTTAAAGAAGATTTTATTTATTTATTTACGTGTAAAATAATTTTATGAAATAACGTTGACTCTAAAATGAGTTTTGAAAAAATAATTCGGAGATGATTTATGAAATGAGTTAATTGTATAAAGTAATAATGTCAACGTCCAAGCAAACCATATTTCGCCGGGCGGTACCAAGTGCAGGTCAGTCTGCTGAAATGATTTTCTACATTTCCATCTCTTTCTCTCTCTAGACTGCGGTTTCACTATTTCCAGCTCCCAATTCTCTCAATTTATTCAAAACCCTAGAATCATCTCCAATCCCAATCTCAATGTATTTATTGATTATGCTCCTCGGAAATCGCAAATCTTGTTGAATATCAGGTCAGTCCAGATTAAGCGCCACTAATTATTTCATTTAATCTCTGTATGTTTTTGCTCAAAATTAGTCTTTGATTTATTGATCGTTTTCTAGTATTATATGAATTCTGCCCAACATTGTAATGCTTGACCATCGTCTTTAAATAATTCCTTTAATTTGCTGACTGTACATAAATTGATAACCTTGTGTCACTTTAAGATAATGCCATAAAGCCTTATTATCGAAAAAAGAGGAATGATTGTTTTATTTCTTGACTTATCTAGATTAAGCATTGGTTTCTAGAAGTTGGCTTATGCCATTCTCGAATCAACACTGGAACATTAGTTTGATGGCTAACGCATGGACTTCTTTTTTCCTTTCCTCGGCTAAGCCATAGAATCCCTATTACATTCTTGTGGATTGAAATGTGATTCTCGAAACTCAACGAAATGAGCATAAATATTAAACTGCTGGCTAGAGATTGTGTACAGAACTAGATATGGCTACTAGATTTATTGAAATACTATTTGAGGATGATTTGTAGTTGCAATATAGGTTGATAGTAGTGCATCTAAGATGGAGCACTCCAGCTTTATTGAAATATTTTTTGTGTACATTAAAAGATATGGCTACTAGCTTTGCCTGAATGAAGGTTTAAAAGTTACTTTCCAGTTCCACTGTTTGATTGTAAGCTTGTAATTAGCATCTCGCCTTCTAGACTGTCTGTGAAGGTAACAGAGGAAATCTTGATCTGATCTAACTTTCTATGCAGGTATTTTAATCTTCGTTGAGATGGTTTGTGGCAATAATAGCTTTGGCCATGGTTGTTTCAGTTTAATTTTCATTCAAAAATTTTAGCAATGCAATTAGTACCAAATGACATTCGGACAGAAGATATTTCAGAAACAGAGCCCATTTTGTCGCAGCCTAGTAGAGTTGAGAGATCAGAGAAATCTTCCTCCTCAATTGAAATAACTGTGTGTGGCGATTGTTCTATATCTTCTGATGACCTTCCCGGTCCTGATGTTCATGAAAATTATTCTCTGGTGCAAACAGACCAACCACAATGCCGGATATGCCTTGACTCTGAAGGTTTTTTTTCATCATTTACGTTTTCCTTTACTAGAGCTAAAAAGTTGTGAAAAGATGTTTATATAATACTTTTGTTATGGATGAGTTTTTGATAGTTGACCATTTATTCTTCAGTTTGAGAACCAGTAATTCTATCGTGATTTTATTGAAACTTTAGTAATTATATTCAGGAGAAGATTTGATTGCACCATGCCATTGTAAAGGCACCCAAAAGTTCGTCCACAGATCATGTCTTGATAATTGGAGGTCAACAAAGGTAAAATTATATACTTTTTATCATTCTCCACTTCTGCGATCTCTTATACCTGAGAAACTTTGCTGATTGATGAGGCCTAAATTTTTGGAGAAAATGTTGCCAAGTTTTACAAGAAAATCCTTCCACCTGAAGTGCAACTTTATATCAAGTGGTTTGGATTATATCATGATCTAGCTGTGATGCTTTTAATTTGCTTGGACCAAATCATATTCCATTTTGTTCTGCTGGCTGCTTGTTGGCACCCAAGATGCATCGTACCTATTAGTATGAGTTTGATACATGTAAAATAGAATTGGGAAATCAAAAAATGAAGAATATGAATGCAATTATTGACAACCCCACATTATCTTTATGTCAACATCCAATCCTTGAATTTGAGTTCATTTATTGATTTCACTATCTGTAATTTATTAAACCAGGTATTCCACATATAATACAAAGGGTCATGATATCTGATTCATTTCTCATTGTTTTTCTCTACTGCTGATGGTTTGTAAGAGTTTTGATTGTAAAATTTGATCTCACTGGACCTTTCCGTTGAGCTAACTCTAGATTAAATGGAGTAAAGAAGAAGTTTCACATAGCCAAACCAAAGTTTATATGGAATAGCACAGCTTCTCATCATTTGTAGCATTCCTCATTTGGTTGTTATCCTTTTCTTTCTTTCCCCTTTTGCTTTTTGGGAGGGGGTGTGACCGTAGAAGGCATTGCCATTCTAAAACTCAGTTTATGGTGCTTGTTGGTTGATTGTAAGATTTCTTGGAAATGTCATCAAATATCTTATTTTACCTGATATGCTGCTTGTCAATTGCTTCGATGGTTTCATTGGACTTGCAAAGAAAGTTCATTAGCTGGATTTCCTTGAATTTAGAAGATTTCACATTATATGATTGAAATCTTTTCCGTAGGTTTGTCCTTTACTCCTAAGGTATTGTATTAGCTAAAGAAGATTTTTCATTTTGTATATTTGCCCACCCAACATTTGTTTTCCTGTTAGCGGCTTTTTTTTATTAATTATTCATCGTTTTCTGCCTTCCACTATTCAGGAGGGCTTTGCTTTTGCCCACTGTACAGAATGCAGGGCAATGTTTGTATTGCGCGCAAACTTCCCCCCTGACCGTTGGTGGCTGAGGTTAAAATTTCAAATTCTTGTTGCCAGGGACCATGCGGTCATTTTTGTTGTTATTCAGCTGGTATGAAATGCTTCTATTGGCTGTAGTTTTTATCAAAATGTTATGATGTTATGGTCTGTTATAATTACTGAACTGGTTATTGAATCAGAGTGTGTCTTGTTATATACAAAAGATGCCAGGACAGAAATGGATCTCTTTTCTGTTTTTTCCCCTTTTTTGGTAGTTTTAATCTATAGTGCCTAAGCTTCCTCTTACAATGGCCTATCTGATATCAAACCTAGCTTACTCTCAGCAGTCAGCAGTTGTTTATGTTTCAAGGCAGCCATTCTACTAGCTACTAATTAATTATCAACGATAAAGTGTTAATTGTTTGTATGTGCATCCCCCCATTGTAATGTTAAATGTATGGTTTCCATTTAGTCTCTCCACTATGTATAAATTTTCGTTAGTGGAGCCTCAAGCGGTGCAGTCTGTGATGTAGTAATGAGAGTCACTACAGCTTATAGACCAGGGCAGACTAGCTATAATTTAAAGGAACTATTTCATCATCAATTGTGTGTTTGACGTATTGTTGTTTCCTGTTGTAAATTTTGTATTTTCCCCTTATTCCACTTAACAATATCTGTTCTGATTGTCCAATTCCCTAGAACTGTCCAGATTACCTCTCCAATATATACAAAAACAATCAAATTACTTCTCAAGTGGGATGACCAATTAATGCTATAAATGTTCCGCAAATTGGTTTCTGAGAGTCAGGCAGGGTGTTACCATGTCATAATAACTTGTCAATATTGCACAGCACATCTAAATGCCTTGCAGTTACTTCCTATTTCTTTAATACGACCTTAAAATTAATCAACAATACGTCTACATACTTTTTTATAGTAAACATATCTGGCTCTTAGATACCCGCACAGGAAATTGGGATGGGAGATCTCTCATAATTTAAGTTTACAATACTTGTCTTGATATGAGAATACCTTAATTATGGACATGGACTAGATGTGCCTCAACACTTTCAGATCCGACTGAATTATTGAATATCTCATTTAGCTTGAGGAAAACTTGCTAAAAATCCAGGACTCTGACCCTGGTTTTTAGTAACTTAATCCATTGTCAACATTGTTTCTTGCATCACATGCTCATGGAGAATATTTTAAAACGTACCTCAATTTTGTGAAGGCTGATAATTTTGACACATAGTTTTGGAAATTCAAGTATTGTAGGCTGGAGAACTTTACTTGAATTGTAGAAACAATGGGTAGGGTTAAAAAAGAAGAAGTTAGACGTCCCTTAATGTGAAAATTTATTGAAGTTTTGAATTCTTTGGTTTTGTAAGCACTTTGTTCACATAATACGAGCAAGCTGTATGTACGAAAGAAGACAAATGTTCTTCCATGTTTCTAGTTGTTTTGGTTATTTCTTGTTCTTGTGATTTTCTTTTATAGTGTTGTTGCTTCCTACATGCTCTAGATGTGAAAAACTACATTTAGACACATTTTTTAGTTAAGATAATCAGTATTTTCACACTAAGACTTTCTGTAGATTGTTGCTTTTCTAGGTGTACTCGTGTACAAATTTTATGGAGAAGAACTCAGGGAAATGTTTGGTTATGAAGAACACCCATATGGATTCTACACAATGGCAGGTAAATGGCTCTTCCCTATTTAATAATTGTATGTTAGCTTTCTTTTTCATTGTTAACTGTATACTGATTAGATGATAATGGTTTACCAGTTGCAACATCATTAATCTGGACATCTCAAGACATATCCTGACGTTTGGCATATGACTTTTGTAATGTCAAGTGACATTGAAGCGAAATTATTTTGCTATTGAATTGCCTGATGCCTTAATCTGCTTATGTTTTCGCTAACTTTGGATAGCTGATTTATTGGCATGAGGGGACGAACTCTTGTATTTCAGAAGATCACCTTACTCGTCTTGATCTAATTAAACTAACATACCTGTAACTTCATCACCTATCTCATAACAACTCACTGTATTCTGATGACAAGGGAAAGACTAATTTATGCCCGCTGGGCTGTTCTAATCATGGGAAAAAGTCTGTTTATACCAGCAATGCCACTGAGAATGTGTTGGTTGCTTGGTTACAATGCACAAGTGATGCTACTATCTTACAAAGAGTGACTATTGATTAATGACGTTCTGAGACACCATCTATCAACCTGCTTACTATGTGTTCCTTAGACCATAAGTGCAATATCTGTAATAAGAAATCTGTGGATTTAGCTTTCGTAATTTGGCATTTTATATGTACTTATAGCAAGCTAGATTTCTCACTTCACCATATTAATGTATTCCCCTCTTTTTAAATTTGTCACTGCAGTTTTAGCAATTGTGTTGGTGGGATTGCTTTATGGATTCTTCATTGCAATAATATGCGGACAAAGGATCAATGAGCGCCACTACCATGTTCTTGCCAAACAAGAACTAACAAAGGTTTAATGTTCCATGTTGACTTCTGGACTAATTACATGTGGATGTGCACTATTATGCTTGAGGAAAATAATACGAATTGAATCAAAGTGGGTCATCTCAATCGAAGAAACTTATCATCTTGTATCCCCCTGTTCACACGAGTCAGTCAACATTGTTCAAATATTGAGCTATTCACTAAAACTTTCTTTTTTGTCTTAACTATTCATAATTATCTACCTTATGGGAGTAGAATCATTTGGGTGATAAAAACTAAAACTTGGAATGATGTATATTTCTTCATATTGATTTTTAGTTTTATTGTTTCAGGAATATGTGGTAGAAGATCTAGAAGCTAATAAAGATGTGCCTGAACTTGATCCTAGCCATGTCACCGAGCTAAGAATGCTGGGCCTCTATTAAGGCAAGAACTTTTGTCTGCCTAATAGTCACTTCTGTAAGTGTTGAATACTGTTTACTTCTCAATTTATCTATAAATAAACACATCTGACTGAGAAATCCGACATTTTGCATCAGTGTTTCATTTATTTTTTTCTTTTTTTGGGTGATGATTATGTAGCTCTAGTTAGCTGCAGCATTCCGAGAAATTTTTAGTGGCATCATTTCATAAGTTGTACCTTTACCAAATATTGGGTTTATCTCATAATTTGTGATTAGCATCGTAGTATTAAAATGAGAAATAAGCGTTCAATTCAAGAGAAAATATTCAAACAATACTATTGTTTCAAGGTTATGTGATTTCAATCCAAAAGAAGGTGACTCAGATAAATTTTAAGAGGTTTATATGCAATGAATCAAGATATTATTTTATGCATGTGGTTGCCATGCAAATGTAGCTTCTTCAAGCAAAGTGTAAGATTGACCCATGATCTCCTTGCCCTTGTGATTCTTAATTAGTTTTAGTGGATACCATGTGAATAGAACGCCCAAATTCTTGTGCATTTTTACAATTTACATGGTAGACTTCACAAAGTTGAGTGGGGGCGTATTCGGCCAATAAGCCAATGTTGGCTACTTTACTTGCTAAGCAATTATTTTGCTGCCTTGCTTCATGCTTTTTTCTTGTTTAAATTTGCACATGATTCTAAATACTACTTATTTTCGACATGCCTCATGTTCTAGTATCGTAATCCCGAGCTGCTATTCATGATTTAAGCCCCTTTTTGGCACCCATTCTATTTCTCATTTTTTTTTCTCTTTCTCCATTTCAACCACATTCTCCAAATAAAATAATATTACACGCAAATCTAAAAAATTTCACCACTTTTCCACCACACATTCTCCCATCAATCAATATTCCAAAATTTCTATTCCCATTAAAATAGGTGTCAAACACTACCTAAATTCTACGAACTTTATGAAATGCGCATGCCTTTAGTTTACATCATTGAAGTTCTAACACAAAAGTATCTTTTCCCGGGTTTCCATGTTATGTTGCTCTGGATGTATTACAGTTTTGAAACGGAGATATTTACATGGTAACCGCAGTAATTGCATTAATACTTGTTCAAGCCGCATATTTGGAACTGTATTTTTTTTTTTTTTTCCTTTTTAAATTTTCATATCATAGCCATGGTGTCTGAATAGAGAAGCCATGTTCACGAGTCACATTGTCTTTTTCCACTCAAGTTTTATACAATTTGTTTACTGAATCTTGTTATTGTATGATGTGAGTTGTTTTCACCTTCATTTCATCACTATAACGTTGTCGTTTAGTCAGTTCCAATGGAACCTTTTTGCCTTAAGAACAACTTGTAAGTGTCAAACCAATCTTTACGAGCCCACATATTGTAGGAGTATTCACACTACCTGTCTATGATACCACTTTAATCGAATTTGTTGTTCACACTAAGCTCTTGTGATTTTGGTAACGAAATGGCTTGAAAATTTTTGCAGTATGTTTTGGCGTCTTTTAAACAATTCACATATAGAACCTTCATCCATCTTTAGATCATACATTGTATCTTTCAAGTGGAACAAATTTCTCAATAGTTTTGCCAATTAAAAATTCTCCATTTTCTACCATAATTTATTTTTGAAAGCCTTCTAATGATGTACTTATTTTTGGAGATCAAATTTCACAAACATAAACATTTCAAATTCTAAGTCCTTGGATGAAGTTTTTCCTAATTCTTTAATGACGATGCAACCACTTTTGTGAAAAAAAAAATATTAGTTCATACGAGAAGCGCAACTAAACGTTTTATCATTTAGGATTAGACCTGGAAAATTCATCCCAAGCACAATTCATTTTGGGCTAATACCATTATGGAATAGGCTCCCATGTTCAAGTGCTGCTACACGCTAGTCTACCTTTCCAGAATATCAGACATGTAGCCTCGTACACAGATGCAACCATTTTTTCCCTATAGTTAATAGGAAAGGCGCCATTGAATCCTTTTGCTGCCTAAGATCAAGCGCAGAAATTCATCTCAAGTACTATTCCTTTGGGTCCATATCATTACAAAATAGGTTTGATCCATGTTCAAGTGATGTTTCGCATCATGATCCACCTCTTATGATACTTCTTGTAGACACTTGTCTCAATGTCCACACGTATTTCATCAACTTCTATCAAAATCTAATACAAAACTTATTTTAATCCCCACCAAACATAGGTTTATTATTAATCTCACAATTGAGAATTGTTGACTCCATTTTTTGTAATGGTCAAACACAGTTGCTAGATTGTATGCAAGTTACCTCCCAATCTTAGCGAATATCTAGCCTACTTTGAAGTAATATTGTACAGGTCTAATATTTATGAAGCTCTTCACGTCACATCTAGGTTTTTCAATGGTTTGACTTTTGAAATAATGCATGACGTTGTTCTTGCACCTTAGTTCTTAGATGAAGTTATTTATATGAAAACCTATGGTACGAAAAAATGAGGATTTTATTGTCGAGCCTATTTCGTTTTCCGGTAGCGAGAATAAGAGTTTTGAGAATTGTGTCATGTAACGTTCCAATTTTTCATACATNTCTTAGACAGTTTAGATATTTTTGACAAAGCCTTTCAATGCAATTACGCAAATCAACAAAATTCTAATAATAAATCGAACATGAAATCTCTGGAAAAAAAACAATTTTTTTCATCACTTTCACGTGAATAGTGACCGTATTGTTCACCTTTTTTTTTTCAAACGCAAGTTATGAAAAAAATAAGCATATGGGTCTATAGGAAATTAAAGATTTGCTCTGATATCAAACTATAACGCCCCAATTTGTCATACATCTTGAAGTGTTATCAAAAATAATTTCACTTACTTTGCAGAACGATAAAATAATATTCTTAAATAAAATATAACTGATAATCCATAAATTTAAAGTAAATATGAAAACATGACCACAAATCAAATATTTGTTTTTGAACAAATAAAACTAATTAATAATTTAAAGCGGAAAAATGAACTTAATATTTTATCTCTTCGATCATCCTTGACAATCCGTTGCACCATCCCGCCACAGCTCTAATAGACCTCGAACTAGCCTGTAAAATTTTGTAAGAGTGAATATTTTTGAAAACATCCAGTAAGATACGTGCAGTTTTCATACACAATTATATATAATTAAATAAACAATTTATACCGCATTTCTCTTTGTCGAGTATATCGGTGACCAAGCGAGATATCCATCATTTCTCATTTCGAATTCTCAAAGGATTTCACATTTCGTTAGGTCGAACTCGAAGGTCCATTGACAATTCATGGATAAATTACTGAATAAAAGTATAAGGAAACAAACAACTTACACAGAAGTATCTTACCTTGATTAATCAAACGAGATATTGATAAAAAAAAAATGTACTTAGAATTTACAGCTGCTTTATATGAAAGTTGCTGTGTAAAATTCTGTGGTAGTGAATTATGGGATATCGACACATTATAGTAGAAAAATTTAGTAGTTAAGTTATAGTTAAATTGTGATGGAAAATCGTGTCTATCCAATTTGATAAGAATTGAATTTTTAATAAACCAATCATAAAGTATAAAACTAATATTATTATTATTATTATTATTATTAGGGTGTTTGGTAGAGATTAAAATGGGATTAAAATTGAAAATATAGCCGTTGTTGTTGATTTTTATTAGACGGGTGGGACCCAATAACGGTTATATTTTTTTCTTGCTAAAAATATACAATACACATGTACAACAAGGATGAAAAGATGATATAATATAATATTATTTTCATTTTTCTAATTACCTTAAAAGATACCTTTTTACAAAATAAAATAATGCATATTAATCATGTTTCTTTGAATTTAAATAAATTGGGTCTCGCTTATTCAAATTAATTTTTTCTTGAGCTTAATTTACAGGATTAAAAACGAGTTATCCAAAGAGAGTCATATTGATATAGTTTCAGTTGCTTTAATAAAATCTAAATATTTAGCCCAAAAATTGAAGTTAATACATATATCACTTTAGTTCCTCAACTTTTCAAAATATTAAAAATGTATTGGGCTTGTTTGGTACGGCTTAAAATCCGATTAAAATTGAAAATATGGCCGTTATTGGGTCTCATCCGTCTAATAAAAGTCAACCATAATGGCTAGTTTTTCAATTTTAATTCGATTTTAATCTTTACCAAACACCCTGATTGTATAAAACAAATAAAATTTTATTTCTAAAATTTTCGAGATGTTATAATCTTCCCTCCTTAAAAAATTTCGTCTTCGCAATTACCTCAACTACTTGAAAGTTCTAAATACTTGATCATATAAAAACTCATAATCTTGATAAAAGAACAACATTTTATTTCATACATTTGGATCGATTGAAGAGTGGTCGAATGATGAGCGCTATGCGTCAAGGATTTTTCATGACATGTTTAAGACTTTAAAATTTTACATTGTCCATAAACTTTTAATGTTTATAAATATACTGCATTTTTTTTTTGTAATCTCCAAAATAGAATTTTCTCGAAATAGAAGGCCCTGATCTCTTTGCTGTTTTCAAGTCGTTTTCTGTTTTCGATTTTCCAAAACAGTGAAAACTCGTTCTCTTTCCTGTTTTCGAAAACGCGTTTTTGAAAACATGTTAAAATTTA
>CAIGRL010252328.1:0-18940 GCA_903798325.1 Fraxinus xanthoxyloides
GCTTAAAATCCAATTAAAATTGAAAATATGGTCGTTATTGGATCCCACCCGTCTAATAAAAGTCAACCATAACGGCTAGTTTTTCAATTTTAATCCGATTTTAATCTCTACCAAACACCCTCTTAAATAAATAGATAAATTGTCATGTGATAGATGCAATTACAAGTCTATACCTTGTTATCATGATAATACATAAAATTCATTATGTGTCTAAGAAATGTGGTTACAAAAAAATCATTTGGCATGCATTTTAGTGCAATTTCTATAATTTTTTTGAATAATTTAATATTCGTGAAGTATATAGTCCAAGTGAAAATATCATGAAATCGAGTAGTATGCATTGTACTCTTTATTCTTTGATCAAGGTTTTGGCACTGTGTTTCTCTATAAAGACTTTTAAGAAGACAATTTTTATAGTGTATTCAAAAGAATAACATACTCTCTCTTTTATTAGAATTTTTCTGAAAGAGTTTTATCTAATAAGGTTTTAATGAAATTTATTTTTTGTGTAATGAATGTCCATAATGTAAAAAACATTTATCAGCAATGTAACTTAATTATTTTACTCTTGTATGTTATAAATTGTATATGAGACTCTCGAGTATGGCAACACCAAAATCAATTTTTTAACGGGCCATCATGCTAAATAAAGTCAAACAAAAATAGATGAATATCTTATATGAAGATGGTATTAATTGGAGACAATAACACGGCGACATGGAATATAATTCCCCAGAATTGTTTTATATAAGTTTTTGAAAGATAGTGTATTCAAGACATTGGTACACAAGATATGAATGACTTGATATAAGTATTTTCACTAATGGAAATCGGAGTCTTTTTCTTTCATCAAAATTTTGGCCTACTAGATTTTCATGATAAGGTAATAAAGAGGCAAGATTTTCTTAATGCTTCAAAATTTTAACTGTAATATTTTTCCTTTCGTTTGATTTTTCTCGTTCCACTTGGTTTTTGACAAACAAGGTTTTCAGCGAGGCATTTATTGTGCAAATAATCGTAAAAGAGGAAACGTTGTAAAATTATGGGATGAATATATATAATTATTTATTCTTATTTATAGTGTATTCTATCATATTGTAACTCTCATTGAAATTAGGAGTGGGGTGTCCAGTTCGATCCAATTTCGAAGGGAATCGAACTAAATCGAGTACCAACGGGAATATTAGAAATGAAGCCAATGGTTACATATCTAATTATAGAATCGGACCAGAACGAATCAACCGATTCGGTTCAATCCGATTAGGTTCCTTATATTAAAATTTTTATAAAAATAAACTATTAAACTATTTGTCAGATAAAAAATAAATAAAATAGAGTTAAAACCACTTATCAAAAATACACTCCAATGCTCAATATCAATTAATAAAGGCATAAATCTGATAAATTATTAAACACAATATAAATTGTAAAGTTTGGATAAAAAATTAATTATTAAGAAAATTATATAACAATACATATTAAAAATGTACGTGGTATATATAATCAGATTATTTTCAATAATTTTCAAGAAAAAGATCTTGATTTTGATGATCGATCACTTTGAAAATAACGAGAAATTTGAGTTCTTACGAAAGATTGAATTAAAATTTTTATAAAATATTAATAAAATTATTTATATTTAAATATTGATTATCCCTTAAGTTTTAACGTAAAACAAAGAAGACGGAGTGTATGGAGAAAAAAAATTGGCATAAGATAATTTGAGGGTCTAATGTTCAATTATCTTGTGTGCAAATTTGTGCAATATACAAACAAAAGATAAAATAGAGATAACCGAATTCACTATTGCTTCTTAAGGTAATACCAAGAACCGGATCAGAACCGATCAATTCTTGATGCAAAGTCTCAAGATCGATACATTTCATAAAGGATCTAGACTGAACCGGTCGATTCTATTTTATTCCCGTGCGGTTTCACCAGTTTTGGGAAAAAATTGCCCATATCCCAACTGAAGTAATGTATATATTGTTATATTTAATACACGCTTAAGTTTTGGCTTTATTACTTTTGTTACATAGTTCTTTCTCTTCTTAGCCGTTGTTTGGTAAGGATTAAAATTAAATTTTTAGTAGATTTTGATAAAAATTGATGGAATGTGTGGTAAAAAAGTTGTGAATCCCATAAAATGTGTGGTTAAAATTAATTATTGACTTTAACTTAGATAAAAATCTGAATTTTAATTTTTATCAAACATGGGTTTAATTTTATAGCACAACTTATTTATTTTTATTTAGTAGTTTCAAGCTAAACATTTGATAAAATACTTCATTTGCATCATATCTTCATGTTATTGATGCTATTTCAATTTTTCTATATTACTAGTCTTATGCCCGTATAATGTACAGGTTTTAGTATTTTTAAGGTAATATTAGCGTATTAAATATTAATGGTATTGTGAGACGTCATAAGTTTTTATATAATTATAAATTTAATAATTATAATATTCTAGTATTTAAATGAAGAATTTTTGATACCCAAAATTTGTTCTAAGGAAGAAATTAATGGGGACAATATTAATCATTTTTAAGCTTGCTAATGTTTCAAAATATTTATAGTACACATTGAATAAGGAAAAAAGTTCAATGAAAAAAAAACGAAAATATTATCTGATAATATTAAACACGCTACGATTCTATTTTTGAGCAGTCATGCAAATATTGAAGAAAAAATCTCATGAAATATTCGAGAGTATTTAGTGATCGGCATAACTGGTCAAGTCGTGGGGGTCGAGTGGGCAGCGCCCCTTGTGGGGTCAGAAAGGAATTTTGGTTTTCATGTATGTATAGAATGGAATATTTTCTAATGTTTTTGAATTAAATTATGAATAAGTGAAATTATATTTATAATTTGTGTAAAATGTAAATGAGTAGAATTTTTTAACATAAAAAATAAGAAAAAAATAAATTTGAAGCTTACTCCGCACTGTCCGCTTGCTCCGCACAATTCGGAGACATCGTGCACTCGGTATCTCCGAATTGTGCAGAGACGCACCTTCGACTCCGAATTGTGCGGAGACAGCGTGTACATTGTGTCTCCGAATAATTCGGAGACACCGTGTGCGTGGAGTCTCCGAATAATCCGGAGACACAATGTACACGGCGTTTCCGCACAATTCGGAGACATTGCTTCGGTGTTTCCGCACGCGCACATAGTGTCTCTTCCGCACACCATATTTTAATTGCTTTGCATAACGTATATTCATCATCACCATCATCACATTCTTGTCATTAATATATTTAATTAATTAGTTTGTCTCTGATAATCGGCCAAATATTTGGTTAAGATGAAGTTGAATAAAGCAGAAAATCTTATAATCAAGAAACTGAAATAAAAAAAAATGCAGTAATAACAGAAAACCTAAAATTCTTTAGCTCCCTCACTATCTGCAAAAGAAGATAGTACTCTGTTTGAATTCTTTGGTCAATGAAGAAGAAATAAGTTGATGAATAATATGTGATGTAGAGTTGAAATAGGAAAAGCAAAGGATGAGAGAAAACCAGATATTTATCAAGGTCGGTTTATGAGAAAAAACACAGTCAACAATTGTGACTATCAATACAAAAACCACATCTCAAATATCAATTAGGCTGTAGTGGAACCAGATAATGAATAGTCAACAACCAATTTAAGTGTGAAATAGAGGGTGCAAAAATGAACAATATTTGGCCATCCTCTCTTTCAATGGAGTAGTGATATAAAGATCCAACTTAAGAATAGCTTGGGCCTTTAACCAACCCGGATATTCCTATTTCAGATGAACACTATTCTTGGGCCTTTAACTAACCAAATCAAGACACACCCCTTCGTTAAAATTCTATCATAAAATGTGAGAAACAGTTTTCTGCTCATAATGATTAGACTTTATTCTGAAAACCTTTATTGACTCGATAATCCAATATATATGTCGCATACAACATAGCACAAGTATATGTGTGTAAATTGGGTGATGTTTTTTCAGTTATATAAGATAATAAAATGCACATAATACATTAGACATGCACTAATGACATTCACTACCACATCTAGGCCTAGCTAAATGAACCATGCTCCGAGGATGAATACAAGCTCCAAGTGACATATTCATTACCCATGCTTACTTTTACCGCCATAAGTTGGTGGTGGAGAATCTTTGTTGCCATTTTTACTAACACTGCTTTCGCCTTCAGGACTCATCTTTGGAGCATCACTGCTACCATAACCAAAGCCAAATCCGAACCCTGACCTCGTCCCTGAACCCCAAGAAGACCCACTTGAGCCCGATCCAAACCCCCATCCACCTTGTGGGCTCGATCCCCATCCCCAACTATAGTCTGAAGTCGGACTATGGGCCGATCCACTACCTTCCATGTTGGTCTTTATTGCACCACTAGGACCCGGGGACATTTTTGACGAATCTCTCTTCTGCCCACTATCATCTCCACCCACGTTGAAAGTCCTGGGATGACACGATATCAAGGAAAGCAGAACGAGGGAAAACTGGAAAATGTTGGGATGCATATACAATAGTTGAAAGGTGGAAGTTGGCCAGCTTTTATGCAATTGATTGCTTTATATAGTGCATTCTTCGTTTGTATTTATTAGTATTTGGGCTTTGACCCGAAGACCCGTGAAGCTAACTAACCAGGAGAAAAAAAGGGATATTTTGGATTCAAAATGTGTACCTTCACATGATTTACACCATCACCTTCCGAAACCATAATAATAAATAATAAATAAAGTATAACTTTCAACAGCATACGGACCAACAAAGTAAATATCTAGAATAGAACAATTAGACGTTTAATTAATAACAAGTGCGACATCGCTTGATGATCTTGAAATTAAATATGTAAATATTTATATAGAGTTCTCGTTTTGTCTTGAAATTAAGAGGATATCAAGTCAAGTTTCAAGTAATTTGATTTGATTTTAGAATTTAATGATATACTCAACGAGCGTTTTTAGTAGCAATAATAATGTATAACACATCATTTTGAAAATTATATTTCAATATCTGAATTTCGACTTTGATACAAGTATTTATAAATAAAATTTAGAACACCTTTGCATAGAGTTATTTTGTGAACATAACTTCGCACCACCAACAAAATGTGGTGGCACTAACTCTTGAAACGTGTATGTCTTATGCATATATAATATATTCATTGCATTTGCCCAAAAATTTGGATATTGCACGTGAATGCATTAAAGCCAATGCCATACAAATTTCCCTTTTTTTTTTTCTTTTTAATTGGTGCTGAAACTGAAATTATAGTGTAAATTTGATATGTTGATGATAATAACTTTTGGGTGCTAAAACTCAGAATTTCTATCATGTTATTAATAAAATATGTTTATCTGTTAAAATTTGAGGTTTTATCTTAAAAGGACAACTTTATTAAGAGGAGTAGTCCAAACTTTTATAAATTGGTTTATGTTTTCATCTTTATTCGATGTAGGATTCTATTTCTTAACATGCCCTCTCAAAATGGTGACTCGTTTGAGCAGACCAATCTTAAAATCCATATGCTCAATTTTTTTGAGTCTTAATCGGATCGAATTGCTCGTTGGAGTTTAATGAGTTCTGATACCATGTTAATGTCAACCTTATTAAGAGGAGTAGTCCAAATTTTTATAAATTGATCTATGTTTTCATCTTTGTTCTTGTCCCATCAAGCTCCACGTACACAAGTGGCCACAAATTCCATGCCAACACAGGCAGCAAGATATGTGTTTTTGCTAAATTTCGAAACAATTATTATTTTTTGCTAGTCTTTGTTGTATAATACTTCAACATATTCAATATATCATCTAAAGTTCCTCAAACAATATACAAATCCTTAAACCTATTTTCCCACTTGTTAACATTTTTTTTATGAGAAATTGTGTTTGTCAAATATATCTTCGTGCAAACAAGGATAGATACTTGGTACACATTCCAAATATAAACAAAAACTGAGCAAAGGATCATTACTTAACAAAGGCAATTAAGACAGTAGATGAACGTGAAATAATTGTTTAGCTATTTTAAATAAGTTTAAACACTTAAAGTCAAGGTCTAGCTCAAGTAGTAAGTGTAAAACATTACCAGGTCTTTGACTTGGGTTCAAGCTTACTTTGAGGAGTTAAGGGTGAATTTAAAAATAAAATAAAATAAAATTAAAAAAAATAAAAATATGATTATTTATTTAAATTTATTTTTCAACATTGTGCTCATATTCGTTAGACTAATATGCCATCAAAAACTAATTTTTAAACCTATTTGTAAATTTATATTAAATTTCATGTTATTTATGAATATTTATAATTTTGGGTTGATAATTGGAGTTTCATCTGATCAAAATTTAACTTATTAGGACAAGGAGCTTAATTCTCTTATGTAAATTTTATTCGCACTTTCTCTACAATCTCGAAGATGAAATACCACATAATCATACCTACTTCAAGCAACCAATCTATCGGTCCCCTTCCTTAAATAAGAAAGGATAAAATATTCTACCAAAGTTCAATTCTTACACTAGGCCAAGGCCAACACCTTGTGTGGGGTGCAACCTCCTTTTAGAGTCGACCACATGTTTTTTTTTGGGCCCTCGCGGTTATGTGGAGTCCACACATTTTACATTTTTTATGGCAAAAGGGCAATTCAGCATTGATGCCATTTGTATAGAATTGAGATGTTATCCAAAGATGTTGGCATACTTCATGTAGTACCCTAATTTCCTTGTACACCTGTAACTAACTCGAACATAAAAAGTACCCAACAACACGAGAAAACCCTTTAGAATCAAAATATCAACAAAAGGATCATTAACATCAGGAATCTATTAGTTTGGGCTCAGAATAACTTTGTACCCTTTTGGACAAAGCGAAAAATTCACATAACTGTAACCCTGATATAGAATGAATGAATAGATGCAGCTGCTACAATGGACCAAGAACAACCAATTTGATTTTAACTCTAAACCTCTAATCGAAGAATCACATAGACTCAACACGCACAGATTTACCCTCAAAACTAGAGACTTTAAGGTTACACAAAGCAAACGAAATAGGAATGAGAAAATATACATAGAGAGAGAACCTAGAAGATTATGGCAGAAATCAGATGAAAAAATCCAATCAGGGCAGCTACTCAAGCCACTTAAATACAGGCCTTCATCATCGTGGATAATCAGTTGTTGATCAATGGTCCAGAGCAACACACGAGTCCTCCTTATTTGGGCCTGTTTCGTTTTGTGTTATCAGGCAATGACAGATACTGGCAAGTGGGCTTAGCCCAATTTCATCATAGCCCATAAGGATGGTAACGGGGCGGGGTTGGGACCCTTGCCACGTTTACTATCCCGTTTAATTTATTTTTAAGTTTTTGATAATTTATTTTTATTGCCCTATTCACTAGATTTAGACAAATAATTTTAATGACATTTTCTATTAGAACTAATGAAATTTTGTGAAATTTTTCATTTAAAGTTTTGAATTAAAAAAAAAATAAAATTAAACATGGTAGGGCGGGGCGGGGCGCCTGTTACCCCGTCCCCGCCCCGGGGCAAAATTCCCCTCCCCGTCTCCACCCCGTATATCCGATTAAGCTGGTTATCCCCGCCCCACCCAGCCCCGCCCTCGGGTATTGAGTTTGTCGGATTTTTTGCCATCCCCAATAGCCCACGGACTAAACCATTTAAATGAAATCACAATTTAATAAACCTCTCCTTAGATGCCAATGACCAAAATAAAAGAAAAATGAAAAAAGAACTTTTCAGAGCACTTAATATCAGTTTCTCCATGATCATCACTAATTTAATTGTACCTGCAACACCACATAGATTACTTTGTATCAATTCTTAGCATTTGTAAACGTGATTAAACTTGTAGAGAGGAAGTACCTTGGTTCCCATGTCAGCGAAATTAAATTGAGTTGGAATTTTTTCAAGTAATATAGATTCCTTTTGAATTATGTCTCTAATGAAGTGCATCCAACATCTATGTCTTTAGTTCTGTCATGAAAAATAAGGTTTTTACATAAATGGATGGCATTTTGACTATCAGAATAAACTACTACAGAGTTTTCCAATTCATTTAATTTACACAACAAACCTTTAAGCCATAACGATTCTCTAATGGTTTCAGTAGCAACCACATATTTTGCTTTTGTGGTAAATAAGGCAACTGCAATTGAGACTTCCAACTTATACAAGTATTACGCAAAGTAAACATATAAGTTGTGGTTGATTTTCTGTTATCCCTATTACCTAATCAGAATCTACATATTCTCTCAAGATAACTTCCTCTTATAAGGTTTAAATCACAAACCTAAATTAGCACATTATTTTAAGTATCTCAATAACTACTTTAAAATAATCCAATGTTCAGGACCAGGATTTGCCATAAACCCACTCAAAGTACTTATAACATGGGCAACATCAAGTCTATTACACACCATGGGATACATTACAGACTCAACAACATTAGCATATGGAACTTTTTGCATGTAATTAATATCAGATTCATTATGAGAACATTGATATTTACTCAGTTTAAAATGACATGCAAGAGGCAAGGTAACATACTTGGATTCATGCATTGCAAACTTAGATAACACTTTTTTCACATATTGAGAATTTGTTGAAATAAGGGTCTGTTGGGATCTATTCGTTTTATTGTCCATTTCTAAAATTCTTCTAGCATGACCTAAATCTTTTATTTCAAGTCCAACACTTAAAAACTCTTTTAATGTCATTATTATCACTTATATTTTGGCCTATCAACAGCATGTACAAGAGCAGATAAACAATCACAGAGTTGTTATCATTCTTTTTAAAATAAAGATAAGGATCAAAGGAACTTGTTATAAAGCCAAAGATGATACAAAGTTATCAAATATCTTGTATTATTTCCTAGGTGATGTTTTAGACCATATAAAGATCTTTTAAAAGCCAAACATGATTAGGTCTTTTAGTATCAATGAAACCCTATGGCTGACTCATATAGATTGTCTCATCTAAGTCACAATGTAAGAAGATAGTTTTAACATCCATTTGTGCAAGGGGTTTGAATGCCTCTCATGAAATTGTAAGGCTCCGACATGGGAATCCATAGATTATATGTTTGCATTCGATCGATAAAATTTATCGGATTTTTATTGTCCAAGAGCATATGTCAAAAGTTTTATTTGGCTATCACTGCAGATATTATAGATTTTGAATTACCTAATTTTGCGAGATCCTAAGGATTCATATTTGCCGGCAAACTTATCCTTCCTTCGTGGTGCCGATCTCTCCATTCTCGTTTGAGATTGAACAGCGATAGTCTTGCTACTTCCTTCGAATTCTCTCCTTTTCTTTTAAAATTTTCATGTCTTTTTGGCACTACCATTGCCATCGGGATCTTTGCTAGGAAATTTCTTCTCAGACCTTACTGTCTCTATTTTAGTAGGATCTGACTTTGTTTCGTTCATCTCTTCAAAAATTTTGACGATTTTCTAATTCCAAACAACAGGTATTCATAAATTCAACAATATACCAACTAAATTAAGATACAATATCAATGTAAGCCAACACACCAAAACTAAACATTGATATCACTAAACATCAAAACTTAATCTTGTTAAGCATTCAAAAAATCATCGCCCCCTTACTACAAACTCTTCGAAATTCAAAATTAAAATTTAAACACATTTCATTCATACCCCATTCATCTCTCCCCATTTTTGTCACAAATGACGAAAAGAAATAAACAAAAAATATATAACAACTCAAATGTGTAGTTGATAGCGTGCACAAACATAATCAATGATTAGTAAACTTTCCCCCATACATAGTTCAAGTCTCAATAGAGTAAATTGTATAAGTGATTCATATGTGTTAAGTGCCACTAATTCCTTTTGAATAAGACTCCAAACCTTATATTTGTGAGAAAGAACATGCTAAATATTACTGTTAAATAAGTTTATTCGTCTACTAATGAAAGTCAAACCAATAATGCATATTAGGACTTATAAATGAAGCTCATTTTTCATGTATATTATTATTTTCTTCCCCTGACTCTGAGCTTATTTTTCCCACAATTTATATTTTTCTTTTCAAATTCATCATAATTCTCTTCACTTTTTAATATCTTATTTGCAGACTCTTCTCAATTAAGCGACTAAAATGACCCATGTAACAAGTTTTGGACCGATGACTCCAAGTCAATTGACCATATGATATCAGGTTATGAGAAACCCCTCGAGTTTAATTGCTCGTGTCAAATAGACTTCGAAAAATAGTATAAGATGACCTACATTTTATTTTACTTTTCAAGGGACTTTACTAGAGCTTAGGTCAACTAAATTAAGGACAATTCATGTTCAAGGTAACCTTACAAACATATGACTGTCATCCCAAATTTCACACACGCGGTCAAGACTTACTCACAAGATCATTGTGTGTGTAGTGTAGATAGTACATGAAGAAACCTATACTAAGTACTCCATATCAACCTAAACAAAGTAGTGGAAAATATGATGCAGCACATCAATTAAACTCATAATTGATCACAACACGCGCGTTTAAGTAAATCATATATCATGTTGTAATAAGAATTTCCCCTTCTTATTTCAATTTTTCAAAATTTGTCAAATTGTTTTTATTTAAAAAATCAAACTACCTAAAAAGTAAAATAAAAATAAAAATGAGATGCATACATTAATGAATGAATCAGTTAAAAAGTATAAGCATGCATCAAAAGTGCAAGCATGCATCAAAAGTGCATATCAATTAGGTATATAAACGCTCTTAATTTTAAGAGTACCGTGATCAATTTCTAATTTTTTTCAAATCACTATTTTCACCCAAATCTGACTAGTGGGAGTCAATTCGATATGACTCACTTGATTAGTAAGGAAGTCAATTCGGCCATCAAAATCCCGATTTCTAACTCAATTGTTTTGATTTCTATTTTTATTCAAGAATTTATGACACCTAGACCTTATATGTCCAAACTCACCACAATTGAAACAAGTAGGGATAGACCTAGGTCCAAATTTATGTGGTCCTGATATCTATTCCTAGGTTAGTAATCCTACGTTGTTTAGTAGGCTTCTATACTATGATACGCTTGTTCTCGAGTTTAGGATTAGGAACACATGTAGAATAGTTGGTGGCAAGGATACAAATGATTTTGGAAGTACTAGCCATATTATGATTGGTCTGATTATATCCAAGACCTCCCTTATTCCCAACAGATTTGTTCAACCTTAAAAGACTATCCAGTTTTTAAGATCCACTAGAGAAAGTCAGAAGTTGAGATTTGGAATTTTCAAGTTCACTCAGAAGGTTCTTAACCGGGATTATTAATATCTCATTCTCAACGGTCAGCTTTCTCAGATTTTTGGTAGAATCTTGAAGGTTAGCTATGAGTTTTTTTCTAGTTATCTCAAGTTCATTAACCTTCTTCAATACGACTTTATTGACCTTCTTTATCTTAAGACTCTCATCAAAAAACTTTTGATAAGCCTCACAAATCTCATCCTCGCGTTCAGAATCTTCCTCAATTTGCTCACCACTATCTACTTCCTCAACTTTCTCACTGTACTTATTAGATTCACTTTTAATCTTAGCAGTGAAGGCTATAAACTTCATTTCATCTTCACTGTTAGAGATATCACTTTGACCACTTGAATTAGATTCATCATCAGTTAGAGATACCGCCAATGCCTTACCATTTCCTTTATTTAAGTTCTTCTTATAGTTATGACATTCATTCTTATAATGAACGAAACCTTGACACTCATGACATCTAACTGATCGAGATTTCTTACTAGAGCTCTTAGCATTATCCTTATCACGCTTGTCTTTCAGAAATTCACTAAGGGTGTCCTTCTTTCTCTCTTGAGGTTTTCTCCTATTCTTGAGGACTTTTTGGAATTTCTTTATAAAATAAGCTATCTCATCATCCCTAAGGGTCTCAATGTCAGTAGACTCACACTCTTCTTCTTTAACGGAGTTCAAGGCTATAGATTTAACTTTCTTCGGTTGAGATATTGTGAGTTCATATGTTTGAAAGGATCGTACAAGTTCATCTATCTTAACTGTATCTAAATCCTTGATCTCTTCAATCGCATCAATCCTGGATCTAAACCTCTCCGGTAAGGATCTAAGGACTTTTCGAATAATTTTAGATTCATGGATTTTTTTCACCTAGATTGAAACTAGAGTTCACTATGTCATTCAGTTTCGCATAGAATTTACCGAACAATTCATCGTCTTTCATTCTAATTTCTTCAAACCTAGTGGTTAACATCTACAACTTGGAATTCTTAATGATTTTGGTTCCCTCGTGTGTGGTTTCTAAAATATCTCAAACTTCTTTCGTCTATCTCATGTGGATTAATGAGAACTCCTTGTTCTCCAACAACCATAAACTCTGATCACCTTCCTTGATCTTCATAACTTTGAAAAATGTTATGGAAGTAAGTGTTTTGGTGTTTGGTTTATGTGAGGCTGATGTTTTTCACAGCAATAATGAAATCAATATGATGGTTGAACTCTAGGATTGATATGGAGGATGCAAAACATTGTTTCTCTTAATGTTCAACATGTATTTCTCGAATGGTGGTGTCCATATATATACTGAAGAGGTTTTGGGTAGTATGTGTCGAATAAAAACCTTGAAAAACGGGAATTAGGTTTTTCTGGGATATACTTTCGCTCGAGCGACAGCTCAGCGATATGCGAGCAAAGCAACTTCTCGCTCGAGCGAAGTCCAGGCGAGCGATGCAACTTCTGTTTTTACCACTCGAACATTAGTTGGGTGATAGGCTAGCGAAGTTGCGGCGACTTTTTCCTTCTCGTTCTATACTTAAATCCTAGGACTTCTAACTAACCATTTGACACTTTGACTTTTAAAAACTCTTTTACACCAATAGTTTTGTCAAAAGATTGCCAACAACTTTAAAACCTAACATAAATGATTTATAAATTTGTCAGACCTAAAAAAAGTTGAACAAGTGCTAAGAAAAAGTTTAGTAAATGGATTGTTGTGCAACGGACCTGCCTACTCTTTTAATTTTTTTTATTTTTTTGAAATGTCGATCCAACTTTTGGTTGATTATTATAGTGCTTTTGTAATTTTTATTTGTTCATATATAATCATTTGAGTTTTGGGGTGAATTTTGGATTGAATCATTTATAGAGAATTTTCATTGTTGTGTAATTTGAGGGAGGATTTTGATGGGTTCGAAATCATGACTTTATTCGGTATCTGATTGTGGTGGGGGTGGTGGTGACAGTGGCCACATGATAGTGAAAATGGTGGTGATTTTGTTAGGTGGTGTAGATATTTTTGTTTGGGAAGGTGGTGGAGACGACAACATTGATGGTGGTGGGTGTGGTGGTGATGGTCCACCAATTAATACATAGTGTAACTCACAATTTCAAAAAATTACATACTCTATAACAAAATTAGTAGTGTAAATTACAATTTCAAAGAAATTACATACACCGTAAAATGTGAATTATATAGAGTGTAAGTTACAATTATTGTAATTTATTAAATGTAGGATTTTGTGATAAAATATTATACACGTACAAAAAATTACAAAAAAAATATATGAAAAATTACATTGTAATCTTCCTTATATAAAATTTTAAGACATACATGATTTTTGAAATTCTTATATATTTACCTAATTTTTTAACTCGATCCCCTAATTACGCTTTAGTTGTGTAATTTTCCCTTCTTTATTTAATCAGTTAAACTAACTGGTCTAGTTCAGTTGAATAGTACTAGAGTTGGGTGTTGTGAAACAAATATGATACCAGATTAATCCAATACCAAATTGTTGAAGAAAATAAAATATTATAACCACAATATGAATTAAAAATTTAAAAAAATACAAGAATACAAATATTTAAATTCACAACTTTGTGCAACTTAACTTAAATCATAATGAAGAGTCAACTACATATAGGAACAAATAGTGGATATTCAAATCCTAATAATAGAGTTGTAACTGAAGTAGAATGCAATAAATTGAATCCAAAATGGAGTAGAGTACAAAAAAAAATAGCTTAGGTGGCGCCAAGCCCAGAACTTCGGGTGCCAATTTGTCCACTCTCGGGTCTTTTACTTCAAAACTTGATTTTCTTGATCCTAACATCCTCTTCACGTTGAACACAAATTTCAACTCCCAATTAGACTTTCAAGTAGAACTTCAACTAGAATTTGCCAAGTAAATTTGAATAGGATTCTTCAATAGCATTCCAAATATAATTCCTCTTAATGTACACTTTAATTAGAACTCTCAATTATCTTCAACAAAGAATTCGGGTTACACCCAAATTTTAACAATCTACCTTGACACAAATTCCACTACAATGAACAAAACCTCAAAAGAAAAATTCTCCACCTGAAGACAAATTCCACTGTATGGAATAAACTTGAAACTCTTTAATAAAAAAACACAAACAAAGTTCTCCATAAAAAAATTCCAACTGGAAATATTCTCCACCTCTGTTACCCCAACTAAGGGTTAAAGTGATCTAATGACCACCAAACAAGGTTGAAACAATCCATGTAATCGAATTACAGCTGAATACATCAAAAGAAGTATGTTGACTAGAATCAATACCTTTAACCGCATTCAAACCATCAACTAAATCAGTAGAAATTTACTTATGTGAAGTCTCATGGCCAAAAATTGGTATGTTACTAGCAACTGAATACAATGACACAATCGATGATGGTAGTAAGATGAATTTACCCATAAATTTTAAATTCAACTGAGATGTATTCTTTAAAGAAGAGGCTCCAAATTAGACTACAACGATACAAAATCCAACTCCAATTTCACCTAAGTTCTTAAAATATGCTGATTGCTCAAAGATTCCGTATAACACTACAAGATTTATAAATAGAATTTTCTATGTCACTTTATTTGAACACATGCTCGTTTACTAACTTTCAGGACTCCACCTTCAACAGTATATATGTACCATTTTGAATTAAAAGTATTTAAGAAGATAAGATTTCTCTTCAACTTTGGAACGTGCCTCACTACATTAAGTATTCTAATCGTCCCATCAAACATTTTTATTCTGACCCGACTAATATCAGCCATCCGACAAGGTGTATTATTACCGATCATCATATCACCTTTTGAAATTTCGTCATATGTTGAAAACAAACCCCGATTAGAGACATATTAAAGTGCAAGCTGTATCAGTAATCCAAGACTCGTCAGGTTTAGAGTTGAAGTTAGACATAAGTAAAAGCTCTCCATCACTGTTAAGATTTCTACTTTCCCAGAAGTCTCTAATTGTTGATTTGCAATCAATTTTGATTTATTCAGTAACTTATGACAACCATTTATCAATTGCCCCTTTTTCTTACAATAATTAAAAAAATTGAAGTTAGATTTTGAATTACCCTTTGAACGACCACCATCAACAATGAAGCTAGCTCTATTATCTTTAAATGCTACAAGATGTTTCATCTTCTCCTTTGGATATAAAGTGTCATAGATTTCTATAATTGTGAGAGTATCACGACTATACAAAATGGTGTCTCTAAAAGACATGTATGAAGCTGGCAATGAATACAATAAAATCAATCACAAATCTTCTTCATCATATTTGACTTCCAAAGTCTCCAAAGTAGCAGTGATTTCTTTGAAAGAGGCTAAGTGATTTTCAAGAGATATACCTTCTGTCATATGATGAGAATACAGACGTTACTTCATATGCAATTTTTTAGTAAGACTTTTCGTCATGTATAATTGTTCCAATTTTGACCATAATACAACAGCCGATTTTTCCTTCAAAATGTTTTGACGAATATTGTTTGAAAGATGATGTGTTTGAGATAGGTCATTTCAATCTCTCCGTTGTTTCTCCTTCAAGGTCCAAGTTGTGGACATCTTGTCAAATCCAAACTACACGTCGTCCAAATCCATTTGAGCGAGTAATGCTCACATCTTTACCTACCACAATGAGAATCTTATATTGAGATCTAACAATAAAATATCATACTTTATTGTTGTCATCACAAAAGATCAAGCTGAGCTATTAACTTGATCAGAACCTCGATCTTCTGAAGAATTTCGAAACTCAAAGCTCTTATACCAGTATGTTCTGAAATGAAGATGATACTGAATTAATCCAATACTATTTTGTTGAAGAAAATAAGAGACACAATACGAAGTAAAGATTTCAAACACGCAAGAATGATGTAATTTGCAGAGTAAATGAGAGTTTATTATAATATAGGGAAAGAATAGAAAGATTTATGTTACAACTTTGTCTGACTTAACTTAAATCATAATAAGGAGCCAACTATATATAGAAAACAAATAGGGGATGTCCAAATCATAATAGTAGAGTTGTAGTTGAAGTAGAATGTAAGAAATGGAGTAGAGAACAAAAAAATCGCACGGGCATCGGCACCCACTCTCGATTTACTATAAAAACTCGATTTTCTTCATCACAATATCCTCTTCAAATCTAACACAAATTTTAGCTTCCAATTGGGCTTCCAAGTAGAACTTAAACTAAAATTCTCCTAGTAAACTTGAAAAGGATTTCACAATAACATTTCAAATAGAATTCTTCTTAATGTGCATTTTAATGAAAAACTCTCAATTATCTTTAACAAAGAATCCGAGTCACACACAAATTTTATCATTGGGTAATTTAAAATTGTTCGTGAGAACCTTCTATTTTTCAAAACTTAGAGATAATTTTGATATTCATCAATAGGTTGGCGACCTACAATGAAATGTTCCATAAAAATAATTACAATACATATATCTAATATGAGGAAATTGCATAGAATGTCTACATTTCACTATATGCATTTTGAAAACATTTGCAGAAATGACAACTTTTCAATCATCTGATGGAATCACCCTTATAAACTTTTTTACATTACTAATTGGTTGTTCAATATTGTTGGCTTCCTCTAAATTCGTGAGATGTCAATGAATATTTAATAAAAGTAGGCTTCTCTATTGTAGGGGCTCAAGTCCTAGCACTCCCAATGTCTCTTTAAAAGTATGGCTCATCCATTCCAAGAGTGAAGGACTAGGGCATGCAGGCTTTGTTTAGTCAATAGCCCGCTTCATATATGTCGTTTAGAGATACTATATTATATAGTCCTGATACTTTCACTATTGAGGAAGTTTATGTCACTTTATTTTCAAAGGAGAAGATGAATCATCTTGTTACATCTGAGGGTTAAGTAGAAGGCCTTGTTGTTCACAATGGTTATGGGAGGGACGGTTCAAAAACTAAATCTGATAATAAAGCCTGTAACTATTTCAAGAAGATGGGGCACATTAAGAAGGATTTCTACAAGTTGCAGAATAAAGAAAAATTGGTTGCAAATCAAAATCGAAGGCAATCAGAAACTCATGTGAAGCCGATATTGCAAAGAACTATTTGAGTAATGGAGAACTTTTGGTTATTTCTGACGGTGATTCCGAACCTTACGAGGATTAGATTTTTCATAGAGCTTGCACTTTTCATATGTGTCCGAATTTGGATTTTTTTCAACATATGAAAAAGTTTCGAAAGGTGTTGTAGTTATGGGCAACAACGCACAATGTAAGATAGCTGGTATTGGAAGGATCAGAGTTAAGATGTTAGATGAGACATTTAGATCACTTGATGCAGTGAGATACGTTCGAGATTTGAAGAAAAAATTTATCTCCTTGACTACTCTTAATTCAAAAAGGGTATAAGTTCATTGGTGGAGGTGGGGTCTTGGAGGTTTGTAAAGGTGCCTATGTTGTGTTGGAGAGGCAGCGAAGGTCCTAGTTGTATATCTTGCAAGGTTGTGTAGAATTTTTGAAAATCAATCAGTAGAGATTTAGTACTTTGGTGGATATTCAATTTGGTACGGTATAGTTGGAGTTTGTTTGGGGTCCTCCTTGTAGGATACATCTTATCCGAGTTTAGAGGTTATGGATAATGCTGCTTTGTCACAACCACCAGCGGTATCATTATATTCAATTGTTAGAGACAGACCCAGATGAAATATTAGGCCTCCACAGAGGTGCAGGAAAGTTGATTTAGTGGCATATACTTTAAGTGTGGTTTAATATATTGAGTCGAGTAGAGAACCTTCGATAGAAGCATTTGGTTTAGTTGATTCCGTTTTAGGGCTTGTTTTGGCCCTGTTGGTAACTTTTGAATTATTTGTGATTTGTTGCTCGTGGTGATAAGTCGAGCAACTTTTGGTACCAAAGGTAATTTTACTGAACAGTGCGTGAATTCAATTAATTGGATTGTCCTAGTTGAATTTTATGGAAGACGAAGAGAAATTTTGGTTGGAGGATTTTTTTTTTTGGAGTGAAGAGCCCTTGTTTTATTCCTTCCAACGGACTTTGTCTCTAGGTGGAGAATTTTTTAAATTTATTGATTGCAGTGAAATTTGTGTCAATGTGAAGATTTGTTATTTTGTGACCCAAGTTTCGTTGGATGTTTGTAGATTGGTTAAAAGGGGTGTTAAAAAGGTATGGGAAGTTTTGGAGTAGAAATTGGGCACTTCAAATTAGTTTGGACTAAAACTCATCGTCTGGGCGTTATTAAAAGTACTGCTGCCTTCGCTCGCTTAACGCTTGAGCTCCACACGCTTGGGGCAAGGCTGTCGCTCATGCATTGTATATCCGAGTAAAATCCGTTTCCTTCTTTAGATGCGATTTTTTTATCTTTTTCCAACCATAACATATTCTTTTGGGTCCTATATATAGTCCACGTGATTCTTGGTCTTCAAATGACTTTGATGTGTGAGAATCAAGTTAGAAACAAAATATTTTGTATTCTTTCTCCATATTAACAATTTTTTCAATCCTCTGTCAATTGTTCTTGTTTTGTGATCGCTACTTTACAACGTGTTATATAATCCTGTTTCTCCTATTCCTAACCAGTGATATCAACATACATAATTCTTGTTCGGACTCTAA